>DWEC01000230.1:0-19227 GCA_018245735.1 Microceris miodesmiata
GTTCAACTGATTGTCATGAAAATCAGTATGACCATGTATTTTTACACAGGGGAAACGAATATGATATTAATTTATTTACGTTGTTGGCGTAGCAACGCGCGTCGGGTACAGCTAGTAGATTAATTAATATCTATTACAACGAGAATAGAATAAATAATAGAAACGCTGTGCAGAAGTAAACACTGATGTTCCTTCATCTGTAGAACTTGAATAGTACAGTTTCAATAGTAGACCTTCACCAGTAGACCTTCAGCAGTAGACCGGACACTCAAATCATTCTTAATAACGCAACATCGTGTGCATTAGACCACTATGATACAACTAGTACTGCGCCCTTAAATAAAATTTTATGGCAACACCGGCGCCAGCTGAATAAACCAGATGTAAGAAAAGGTTGCAATATAATAAAAATCTTATTCACTCACGGTGTGAGCGACTGCCCCGTGAAAGTAGTTCAAGGCTGGTAATAAAAATACTTACTAGTTATCTTATATATTATCTATGTACGATGAGCTTATAATCAAATGGTCACCATTCGCTCCTATGTCTATTCCGCTTCCGTTCGTCATTGGGAACGGTAGGTGACATACGATAATGTGTAAGTATACGTCATGTGAAAAAATTCAAATAGTCTCAAAAGGTTTCTTGGTTTCATTTAGTACATTTGGTTTTAACACTTATTGATACACTGTTGGACACAAGTATACTATCACCACGAGGTGGTTCAAGGTTTGAGAGTGAGATATTTTGTACACTTCAGAACATAATGAAGGAAATAATAATAATAATATAATGGGATATCTCCACCGACGTCCATCTGATCCTAAAGTAAGCAACAAAGCTTGTGTTATTATTACCAGGCTGATAGAACACATATGTGGGTATAATATGTATTATTATATTAATTTAATTTTAAAACACACATTTTACGTTGTAGACAGGTACGTCCAAGATTTAAACCCACGGAAGTCGAATATGAAACTATCTATCATCACTCTATCAACTATCTCTCAGCAACAAAGGAAAAACATGCAGTGTCAGATGTCGAAGTATAAAATAATGAAGGGGTCACGACATTTTTACCTACATACGTAACATCACGCTTATAATCCCCGAAAGGGTACGCGGAGGAGTGTAGTGTACTCCCGCGTTTCACCTGTTTCGTTTCGATCCTATGGAATAGGTTTTTACTTATATAATATCATTAAAACTATAGACAACTATCAACACTTGAAGTCAAATACTCTATCAAGTTTTATCGACGTGATATATTTATAGATGCCTTATTTTCTAGTTGATAATTGAAAACCGGTTCGTGCATTAAATTGCAATAACGTTGGTGATCACTGGCGACATCGACACCAAGGCCACTTAGATGCACCTAATGTAAATTGTCTGTCTTGCCACAAAGACAATACTTAAGTATGTACAGTTTAGCGTGTCTGTCTGTCATCTTATTTTTTAATCGTCATCATCACCAGCCTGAGTCCACTGCTGAGTCACAAAATGAAGGAAGAGAATGGAAATAGACGAGGAAAAGAGAAAAGGTTTTAAGTATTATTTTTAATAATTTTCTTGCTAATATTTCCTTCCTGTGTAACGCGTACTACAAATTGTTTAAATAAAATATAAAAATAACTATTCGCACTCATACTGCCAGTGGCGGACACATTAAAATTGATTAAATCGTAGCACAGAACACATATTTATAGAGGTACACGTTTAAACAAGAACTTAAACAACATTCAACGTTAAAAGTAATAAACTTCAATCTAATTTCAATCAAATATGAGAGGAGACCCATATTTCAACAGTGGAATGATAAATGGGGGGGAAAGAAGAAAAAAATCGAATTTCGGTCACTGTGAGAATACTGGGTAACATGGTTACTATAGATTTCGTGGGCAATAAAAACACCTCAGCAAGCAGTAGTAATTTTTTCACGCTTGCGACACATATCCGTATAACTTGCTCATTGATAACACATGAAACGTCACATCTGCATATCTGAACAGTACAATCTAAATTGAACCTTATTTCTAGTTTCATAAGCTCCTTAACACAATGCTGTTCGCCACCAGTTAATAGGTAAATCAAACCAATACATAGGAACAGGTGCACTAGTGAAATTGAACTTTATTGAATTAGAATTAAAGTGAATATTACATATTACAACGCGAGACAGCCGTCGGTTCTGGAAAATTTTTATACACGATCAATTTAACCACAATCGTAAAAAAGCAGTAAAACCATGCTTATAACATATTCTTTCAAGGCTATTAATAAAATATATTCTCGTACCTATACCGTATACGTAGGTTAGTTTATATGACGTGTGATGATTAAATATATACTATGTGTATGTATATATGTAACGATTAGCAAAAGGACCCCAATAACAGTTAATATTATATGTTCGTAAGTATATAAAATAAATCTTAGGACACCCTCCAGCTCGGTTGAGTATCGGTTGAGTATATACGCAGGGTGGCTGGCAGCGATTGGACGCAAAGAGCTGAAGATCAAACGCAGTGGCGTGCTATTGAAGAGGCTTGTGTCCAGCAATGGACGGAAGTGGTTGACAACGATGAAGTATCTAAATACATACATGATTAAATTACGCACCGCCTTGAGTCATAAATGTTTTTAGACACCACTGCAACACCGCTAAACTCCCGAAACTAATCGTCCTATCCGGGAAAATACACGGTACGTACTCGTAACGACGTTGTGGAGCTAATAATTCCGTGGGAAGTTTCCGAGGCAGTTATCATTCGAAGGTGTAAATAAAAATATGAAAACTAAAGCTAAAAGAAACATACCATTACACTTTCTTCAATAATCACTATGTAAGGTTGTTGTACAATTAAATATGTATGTATAATTAAATATACTTGCACTTGCACTGTAGGTAATGTTCACATAAAAAAAACGTAACAGTAATTGCAATGTGATGCAGTTCTCACGTAATATTGTAAAAATACAATACTACAATGTAACGTCAAGTAGAGACCATATTATGAAAACCGGTTTGACTTGCAATACGAACGTCTAGACTAGATCATCTGGAAATCGCTTCCTGTAATTTATACACGATAAGTTATATTCCTACTTACTGTGACTTCAAACATATCAAAGCTACACCTATACTGCCTAGGTTACAAATCTGACGTCCTTGATATACACTCACCAGTCTCTTCATGCGCATCGGTTTTGTGGACTTCTGACTCTATCAGCCATTATTAAACATATTTGGTCAAGATTCAATGGTCTTGCTTTCTTTGTCGCTAGCTTTATTTTCGTAAAAACTTAAATTCAATGTAGAATAAATCACATTTCTGTCTGCCAACCTTAAAACGGACAGTTCTGTTTGGAAATCGATCGAAATATTTTACTTGACCGTTAATATTAAAAGTCATCATTAAGTCACATTACAAATGACCGATAAAAACCTTATCGACAAACGAAACGCATCCAATGTTTGTGTATTAAAAGATTATGTAACTTTAACCGGATATTTTATACTGGTTACGATAGCTGAGTAAACCTGATGTACTCGTACATTTGGTTAAACATTTGGTAAAATATTATAAGATATTCATCGTACGATATTGATTTGTCGTATGTCTGACGTATTTGTTGAACAAACCTTATGGGGATTGGGTAGCAAACGTTGGTAAAAAAAGGTGTGTTTTTAACAACGATAACGACTTTAATATCCTGTTTAGGTGTATTTATGATAAAGAATAGACAAACAAATTAAAAATATACGCGTATATCTCTCATTTACGACTAGAGTGTAATATCTCAACACACACTATCTTGCAAAAAACAATTCAGAAAGTTTGAATTCATAATTATTCTATTCCTATTATAATATTTATAAATCATATAATAGTCTATACGTAAGTCATATAATAATATAATAGTCATAGAATAAAGATGATTTCAAACTTTTCGAACTGTTTTCTGAAAGAGAGTCTTGTTGAGTGATTACTCGAGTCGCGAATGAGCGGTATATTAGTGTTGCGATTTAAAATAAAATATATTTTGCGTTTGACCACCTCAACTAGTATCTCGGAGTCTGGATTTGTGCGCGATGTACGGTAACACGTTCACCCTTTATTCCATAGAGAGATGAATAACATAACTGTAGAACGTAAAACTTTGCTAAGCTCCTCCCCCTACCCCTTGGGGGAAATATGTTATGAAAACTAATTAAAATATTGGCGGTAAAATATTATATTACATAGACTAAATAAAACATGGAAGGTGAACTAAAAAATGTCAAATAATAAAGCAATGTTAGCAAAGTGGTTCAGATTTCAGCCTCCCGATCTGCTGGTCTTCTGAACAGTGAACAGCTAAACATAAACCAGGTTGACTGTGATAAAAAATATTAAAAATCAACCTAATACATACATTAAAGGTAAAACAATAAAAAACATCAAAGGTGAAACAAATACACACGTTAAAGATAAAACAAATAAAACATTAAAGGTAAACTGAATAAAACATTTCGAACGAAACGAACCAGCTTTGAGTACTAGCACCTACAATACACGTTGTAGCCAAACTGTAAACAGTATCAATGCCATTAGCGAATTGCTGTTCGAATTGTAGCGTGGCCTTTAGGTCCATTAGAACTTCGGCAAGCCTTTATCGTAATGTAATTTCGAAATTATTTGTATAGCCTTTGAACTGAACAGTTCATTAATGTTTATTAACCAACATCAATAGCGACATCGCGGACTACCCCGGGCAATTTTTTAAAAGCAATAGGCGCGAGTTTGACTACAGTCTCACCTGATGGTAAGCGAGTGGCAACCTACTCGTAAGATGTAACACGATTGCCAAGAAAGCGCCTATTCGGTTTCCTCATGGTTTATAGTGTTTGTTGGACGAGAGCGGCCTGAAATGGTGCGAGAATTTACGGACTGTAAGTCATATGAACACAGTTGAGGAGTGGAAGCGTGTGTTGAAAGCCTTCGATTTCACGTATTGGTTGTTCATTTGTGCCAGTAACAAATTGTTTTAAAACATAAATGCTATATTTTAAATTCAAATTAGTCTCATAAGTGTAATTAAATTAAATTAAATTCCGTTAATAAATATATCGTCATCGTTATAATTATTCCCTTTGTGGTGCCAATGTTGCACACTGGTAGAATCCTATCTTTGTTATAATTTGTAAGGAAAAGGAAAAAAATATATATTACGGGAGCTTTGGCAGAAAATATTGAAGTATAATATCAATATGCAACTTATACTTTAACTTAAGGGTAACGGTACATTTAGTAATAGATTGTATGTTAAGGCATGTATATATTTTACAACATAAAAAATAACGTTTAATTATATATACATTTCGAAAACACTATAAATATGTTTGTACATAAAGATTATGTAGTGAGCTGTATGCTTTATAATTAATCTATTGACGTCAATTACTACCAGCGTATATAATAGATATCTTATCAGTTTTTCAGAAAATTAATTAAACAAACTCAAAAATGATTACATTGTAAATACGTCGACGCTGTAAATAGGACGTCATACGTCGTAATTACAGCAGCAACATTTTAAGTTATCTGTTTCTGAATATTTGCAATCTGAATGCGTATTTGACTATTATAAAGGGACTATTCACATCAATTCACCGACATAGAGGTACTTTTCATAACACGACGCTAAAACTGACATTGCACATCTCGACATATTAATGTCATGTATGTATGATGTCTGTATTAACAGTCATTCTGTATTAACAGGGGGACTATGCATATCACAACATGCCCGACTGAGCGTATCGGCCGGAACAGCATGTATACCCAAAACCAGGCAAAGCACTCAACGTGGGTTCTCATAAGCCATAGTATTAGAAACTTTTAAATTGCTAACACTTAATAACGAGTTATATTGCGAAATTAAATAATTAAATAAGTATGTTAAGCATTGTCTACGGTGTTGATCCAGTAGTTAACTTGATTACTGAGTATAAAATGTATTTATTTTAATTTAATAGGGCGTATGACCAAAAACAAAAGACAAACATTTATAATTCCCGATTCATTTTTGAATTCATTAATCATTTTTCAATAACAATTTTGAGAATTTTTAATTTCATCCCGGTCAGTATCAGTCAGTTGAAAGGGTTGTGAGAACTATTGTTTAAGAGTAGGGAGCATATTTGTGGAATCTATGCTGTACGTATTTGATTATTTGTGTCAGTATAGATATATAATACTCGATATACACTTGTATAACCTTCTGTATAACTTTCCCACCGTTTAAATATGAATAGTCCCTTAACAGATCATTCCAATTAAATGGAATTATGATAGATTAATTCATTGTTTATTCCATACTACACGTAGTCCAATTTAATTAATAAATCTATATGATTCATTGGTATGATTGAATTTAATTGATCGTATTAATTCCAATATCACGTAGGAATGAGAATTAATAGACTTGATTGATTTATATAAGTTTATGTTATAATATGATTAATATAATTACTATAATGATAGTAAAATATTTCTCTTAGTAAATTACTTTGTAAATCTTCTCTAAGAATAGAAAATTAAATTTCTCATATTATATTGTTATCCTGATTATTAAAAATGATCGTAACATCACGCCTGTAATCCCTGAAGAGGGAGAAAGAGGAGTGTCATACACTCCCACGTTTCCCCATGGTATAGGTGGTGAATGTATTGACATACACCATGCACAAATCCATACTCCGAGATCCTACGAGTACTAGTGAATTTCATGTTGTACATATGAATATTAAATATAATAATTTCCTCTTAACAAAGTAATTACCTATAAACTCAGGGTGGTTAAACGCTTTAACTTGGCCAATAAATTGACTAATAAATTGCATGCAAGTATTAACTGTCGTAAATTACTCTACCGAGTGCATCGTTCCTACTCTACATTACTATTAAGGTTAAATACTGATAGAGTGCGCCAACGTGGGTGGTAGAGGAATATTATGAGAAATTAAGTAACGAGGACAGGGTGCAATGGCGCTCATGGGGGATATCTAGCAGTGGATTGAAATGGGCTGATGATGATGAGAATTTTTTTAACTTATGTACAAGTTAAAGTTGTATGTATATAGAGTTGGTTTGGTTGCTACAATGTTTTAAGTCCCTATACTGGGCCTAAATCTTTCTAGCTATTGAGAGCGACCTGGATGATGTGTCACCACGCTGCTGCAATACGGTGATAAATATATAAGTAGATATAATGTCGTCTTATCAATAATTTATGTGAAGCTAGAGAGGACAAAAGTGATAATGACATAAAGTACATTAGGCTCCTTAGGTAGAGTTCAACAAATTTCAAAAAGGTTATAAAACAATGTAAAACTAGTACATACATGATTTGCTCAAAATTTGTCTGCTGTTAACGTTAGATATTTAAAATATATTTAATAAAACATCATTATGTTGATGATGATGATATGAAAGGTAGAGTAATTACAAATATCTACATATATCACTTTCCAAACTGTACTTTCAAATATCTACATATATCATTTTCCATACAAGTCGCTGAGGCCTGTTAGATAATATTTATTAATACGGAGTGTCTCTACAACATCGGTGATTCCCCTCACACTTAGAGTTCCGTAAATTTACGTTAAAACTCTCAGCTGTAGGTGAAACTGTTCTTGGAACTGTTCTGGAAACACATCTAAGTTTTAAACTGGATGCGATTTAACTAAACTCCTAAACTAAGTATTAAATTGAGCAAGTTTAACTAAACACGATATGTTCACAGTTATCGTGCCCGTATATTATTGCAACTGTCGTGGCTTCTAGGATAGATGGATTTTGTATTTAATGCTCTCCGCCTATCCCATATCTCTACAACCTTGCTGATTGTTTAAATCTGCCCTATTTGAAGTTTTCATGTTTTCATAACATAGCTAATTTTAATAATTGATAATGAGCAACTCTTACTGACACTAATGTTTAATCCACTAACTGCCACGACAGCCCTAGTCCAGTCCTATTCGAGGATCAATTGTAATTGCTTAGCACGGCAATTGGCTCACCACCTATTTCATGGGACGTAAACGTAACTGGTGAAACGTGGGAGTGCCATTATCTTCGTGGATTACAGACGTGATGTTACGTTGTACGTTTTGTTTAGGATGGCGTTGGTCAATTGTAAGCGCACTGTAACTATTTTTGTTAAATAAAATAAATACCTCTTTGTCCATATTATTACGCCCTTTGAACATTAATGTCCAGTGAACAAGTTTCTGCTGCGTGAGGTAAATGATATGTTCCTAGATATATTTTTTCTGCCAAGCAATATTTACCGATAGACCGAATTTGATTGGCACATGCGGTCGAGTAACCTCTTTGATATTGTCTCTACCAAATATAAATATGGCAGAAACTTCTCAAGTTGCTATCAGTTTCCACTATAAGTTTTTTTGTTTTATTTTATTGGCTCACTGAACTGGACATTGCACTATGGTATTTATGTGTAATTTCTTAAGGCGAGCATCATATGCATTAAAAATTTTTGTGTAGATTTTCTAGATTGAACCGTAACGACGAAGGAAAATATTTTAAAGGAATCTGCACACCTTAGTGTTGTGCATTGTGTACTCCAAGGCGTGTTCAATTTGCCAACCCGCACTTTACAAGCCAGCGTAAGAAACTTTTACAGTGAAAGCTACAAAAATTTTCTCATTTAAAAATACGACTTACGGCTAATCAGGAAAAGTCGTGACTATAACTTTTACACACAAATCTTACCTCAAAGGTTACATTCGATTCCGTTCCAAATATGAACCTTAAAACTATTTTCACTTGAATAATACGATTATGATATAATGATATGATTTACTATTACGCCGATCATCAACTAGTATCATAGTCAAATAGAAATAATAGCAGACGAGGACAAAAGAGACAAAATGTATAGCTAAATGTGACTAAATGTATAGCTATTGACAGTAGCGAAGCCTGCGAATTATTGGTCTGTAAAAGTCCTCGGCACCAGATATAACATCTTACTGACAAGTGTCACGATTGGATATATACCAAAAAAGTATCAAGATTTTTTTGCTTTATCTGTTTATTACTACATACGATGTCAGGTTACAGATATGTACCTTTAAAAAATGAGAAAGGTTTTCAACAAACGCCACCATTTTCTTTAAATGCCATTTTTGGAGATATGATTTAGTCGGCAACAAATTTATGAATTTTTCAAGTCCGTTTTAACGTTCCTTGTAATATGCAACAACATGGTGGATATAGGACGTGATGAGGGAATTACATTTCGAACTTATAAATGTACAGAAATGGCCTCTTTAATACATTTAATTGCTGCATACCGCTTGTAAATAACACATTGATACACTGGTTATATTCACTTTTAGAAATATTTCAAGTAACTTTGAAAGGAAAAGATAATTATGTCGAAGGACGTAGCACCTTAATTTATTTACAAACTAATAGGAACGATACTGACTTGCAGGCCACAGCTAACGCGAGGTCTCTCTACTTGAATTGTAAGAGTTATGGTCAATAAATCTAATATTAAATTAATAAATTTAATAAATAAAAAAAAATGTATAATCCTTTATTTACTCATGTCTTATTGTTATCCAACAATGACAACCGGAAGTGGAAACTCAACGTGCTCTCTGAAGCACGGAAATGGTTGTGGTAATGTGCCACTAGTAACCATCCATCTAAAAACCAAACACTGCATTTATATATGGTATTTTTATATCTAATATAACGTTTATATGCAGCATTGTTATATAGTAGCATGTTTAATTGACATCTTTATTTCATCCTTTTTTTGCCAAAAATTATTGTATATTTAATTTTTTTTGCTTCGATCGCAAGAATCTGTTTTAGTTTTTACTTTTGTTTAAAAGTGGATGAAGGTGAATGCAGTAGCAGTATTAAATTCGCCTTTATCATACCTGTTTGTTGGTGTGTTATTAGCATAAAAAAATTATAGCATTTATTAAAGTATTTTTAATCGACACCTTTAATCCATGCTTCTTTTGCAAATAGTGACTCTATATTTAGTTTTTTTTTCTTTTGCATCGAACGTAACGATGTGTTTAATTTTTTATTGTTGTTTAAAAGTGAATGGAGGTGAATACCAGTGCGTATTAAATTCGCCTTTTATCGCACCAGTTTATTGGTGTAAAACAAAGAATAAATAAAGCAATGAATGAATAGTTGCAAATAATTATTATTGTTGAAAGTTGAATATACATACTTTAAATGTCATTTCTGATATAATAATAAAAATTATTTCTTTATGTAATTGCTGTGCAAGCATGCTAGACTATCGGCCACACTTTTGCTTTACCTCAGGCGAGGCTGTGGTCAAGTACTGGCCTGTACTAAATTTAAAAAAAAACACACATTGACGACCTTTCATTGATACGGACTACGGGCGGAGCTATTAGTAATTTATTCTTGACAGCCGCCAGACGTCACTACTCGTGCTTCCTTCCCACAAATGTCACTTATCAATGTTTTTGACCAAATTTACAAAGAAAATGATATTGATTCATTGATAATTGGAATTTTTGGAATATGTTGCGCATTGACAGTTTTTGTTATCGATAATAAATCAACGAACAAATATCCCAACATGTAAACTATTTTCTAGGTAAGATATGGTTTTCTAAAAATCCATGATAAGAATTTAAAACGTTATCCGGTATTAAAATATATTGCTGAATAAAACTCTCGTCGCATTTTAATAGTTTAGTATTCCATAGATAGCATGGCTGTGTGTGGAAGCATCTTTATTTTACAGAAAAATTGGTAGGTGATTACTACTGTAATTATAAATGCGAATTATCAAGAAAACACTACATATACTTCATAAAATGTATAAAAAACAATTGGATACATTTAAAAAACCTGATTTTATATACATATGTTTACTGTACTTTTATCGTATTTTGTACATTTGTACATTTATACAATCTAAGGACATTTACATACCGTGTAAATTATACTATATTATTGTTATATAAACGACCTTGGCCTCTTTTCTAAACATCTAAGAGTTGTATAGAAAGAGTTAGAAAATGTGCCCTCTGATACGTGGAAGTAGTACAAGAAGACTCTATTTAGCATTAATGCATCAAAGACACGCTGTTTAGCATGTGTGTCTTGATATGTAGAGTTGCTAATATATGAAAAACATCTCCATAACAGTGTATGAAAATCTATTGGTTCATTTATGTTCACATCTAGCTGTCAACTACAATAGTTGCCTACTTCCAAGGCAAGTGTGAAGGTATAATCATGCTGTCTAATTTAAAATCACGTTATATAGTCAGTTTTCATACAATATTATGATTATGAAAACAGCTTTGATAGGCTAACATTGGGCAAATAGATGTGAGCCTATTCTACTGCTCTAGTGGCAGGTAGGACGGTTTGTCAACTCATCTGTCAGTCTTTTTATTGTCCTATACGATAAGATTTTACATGTCCTAGATAAAAATAATAAACAAGTGTTGAAAGCTTGGTAACTATTAGACTGATAAAGATACTGAGATTACTGGCATATTAGAAGAAATATGCCGCTCTAAGAACATCCAACGTATACCAAATAATCCACATATATATATATAAATAAAAATGAATCCCTAATTCCTTTCGTCATGTCACACCTTGAGAACGACTTTACTGATTTCATTCACTTTTTCTTTGCATTTTCCCAATACTTTGAATAAAGTCCCTACAGAAAGAAAAAATTAAGAAAGTTGCGCATAAAATTGACAAATTGCACAGGAAACTAACAATTATGTTTCGAAAAACATCATATTTAACACTACATTTATGAAATAACTGTTTTTTTTATTATTTATATCAGTTCGAATTGGATATTATAGCTAAGACAGGACAACGTTTTTCGAGTGAGCTATTGCTAAATAAACTGAACATTGCTCAGTTTAAAAAGGATGTAATATTAAATCGATACATATGAAATAACATACCTTTTTCGGCGCGGGTTTGATAGCCTTCTGCGGATAAGCCGATGTGTATAGGATGGTGTGGACTGGCGCCTCCGTTGGGATGCCCAGAGACGTCATTTTCACCTCATGTCAAATGTCCAGCGCGAGGCTTGATGCTTGGAGTATTAGCTCACTCATCAGGTTAGTTTTAGAACTCTTATTGATCCCAAAATAAGGTTTCGTGTTGCTGGGTACGGTAAATTTTGTTTAAAAATCATGAAATGGTTTACGATTTGCTATCAAACTTAATATTATTTTAGAAGATATTCCAGAAAACTGATTAATGATATTTAAACTCCAATTTAAAAATTTGAATCCCAACACAGTTAACAACAATACAATTATATACAAATCAATTCTTTTATTAGCTTGCCGCGACACAGATAAAAAAACATAAACCCAGGGATCCACACAAAAATACTCTCCACTCCCTTTAATAAAACTTTAATCTTAACCAATTAAACGAGAATCTTGTTTATTGGATGATAAGAAGGTTATTAGATATTCCGACGCTGTATAACTAATTCAGTGAGATGTAATAGACGCCAAGAGCTGAAGATGAATATCGAAAATTAATCCACTTACAGCGAGCGGCAGACGTGCTGCTCATACCCGATTTCGCATACAAAACAACAGCTGAACCCCCGGGGCTGAAAATCCACCCCCATTTGTGATTCTAAGTCGCGTGAAACCCGCCGAGATACGGTTGATCCGTAATTCATCGAAATGTGTAATTGGACATCAGAAATACATTTCACTCGATAAATCTTTATCAAAAAAGAATTTGCATACGAATTGTAGATAGTGGTTTTTTGTTAATTAAGATATTATTTATATATTGGCAAAGATAGGAGGAAGCTGCTGGATACGAAAGGCCCAAGACCGGAAAGAGTGGCGCTGATTAGGGAAGACCTATGTCCAGTAATGGACATCTAGAGGCTGACGTTTATGATGATTATATGTATACAGAGCTTGTTAGTTTAATATTCATATCATTGAAAAATGGAACAGTGGTTCTAACGCTAACACATATAAAACAAAACTAGTCTCGCATTACGCAATAAACATAATAAAACGCTTGTAATCCCCTAAGGTAGGCAAAGGAATGTAGGACGCACCCACGTTTCATCAGTTACGTTTACGTTCCACTAAGGAATAGGTGGTGAGCCCATTCCCATACACCGGGCACTGAAACCGACTCCTAACCATTACTAGACATTTCTACTAGAGAATCTAGCAAAAATCCCATAGTACCTATCTGACCCGCAATTCGAACTCAGAACCTCTCGTTCACCAGTCGCGCTTGCAACCACTCGACCAACGAATCAATTATGGCAGTCATTTTATGAATATATATTATTATTATACCTTAATATGTCCAATACTATACTGATAGATTATTTAACTTCTTATTTTTACGATTTGATATTTCTATTCTGTAATAATATGTAGGAATCCCACTTGTCGGAACACCCGCATACATTACCACACCTAAATCTCGAAAGACCAGAACCATCGCAATTTGTTATTCTAAACCGCACAACTAACGTAAACGATTGGATAACTCTTTACTAGACTATTCATGTATTTAATGCGGTATAAGAAATCTTGGTTACAAGACATTACAGAGTGGACAGGGATGACGAAAGCTGCCGAACTGTTTCACCTTGCGCAAGACCGAGGGAAGTTTATGGAATTGACAGCCAACCTCCGCTAGCCGGAGAGGCAAGGTAGAAGAAGAAATGTTACTAGCAATCTAGATCTGCAAAAATTATAGCATATAAATATGTTTTACTAAACTGGCATACAGAGAGCGATATATTTAGCTAATTATTTATTTATATATATTACAAACATTTATATTCTGAATGAACGAAAAGCACGGTAGGTCTGTATAGACAGTTATATTGCGCACTCGACACTCTATGCCAACCCCGGGAGGGACTTAGCGTGAAGATGAATGTGAGTAATGTGGAAGAAACACATCTAGTCTGTAAAAATAAAAATATACGGGACCTGGTGCTTTCTCCCTTAAAGGACGTAGTTTAACGATATAAATATAGTAATATAATATTTTGAAATGGTAATTAATATTTAAATACTCATTAATATTTCAATAAATAATAAGTGAATGTATAAATCATATGGTAAAGCTAACTTTCAAGTGTAAATTAATTATTAAAGCAGAAATATTTTTGAATTCACTCAAATATGAAATATGGACACTCGGGCCCATTATTGCTCTAACTTTTGTAAAGTTATTTATTTTCCATCACGGTTCTTGGAAGAAATTGTAATTGGATAATTAATCACTTTTTTAAGTGCCTACACGAATAATTTACTATTTGCTTTAAATATTTAATTCCGATTAACTCTAATTTTAAAAGTATTGCACGTATGTCTTTTTAACAAAATGACAATTAAAATTATGACAATAAGAATAGGGTGAAATGAATGAATATAATTTAAATTCAATTTATTTGATTACAGATATTACAAATTATAATTTAAATTTTAATGTTCTTTCGAATTTCGAAATTGGAATTGTAGTAATTATATTTATTTAAATAATTGGTAGTAGTCTGAGAATACATGTAAATTTAAGCGCGTAATCATTGTATATTATATACTTAAGTAACTACATACATTACATATATGTACGTTAACAGCTGTAACTGTAAGGAGACGGTAATCAAATCTACTCATTTACCTCTATTGCTGTGTATACAACATCAGTAAACTTAAAAAAAATACAACACAAATGCATAAGACTTGTTATATAGTGCTTTATACATTTACATATAATATCATACAAGTGAGCAATGTTACATAAAATGGCAAACATCGTAGCACGAACGCGTTAGTACAATAGCAATAATTATCGCCGCTAGATGTCATTAGTCGTGAACAAAACCGAGCGATTGTTCGAGAACATCGCTCGCGGTCATTCATTTTAGTATAGTTAGCACACTGCTTCGTTTAATGTCATCTTGTGTCAACAGTTGATGCACTACAAGATACTGAGCGATAACAGAAATGCATCCAATGGAAAATTCCATCAGATACCCCTATGGAATTTTACTACAGAATTTCAATATATGCCAGGCGAGAATTGAGTTACGATTTTTTACATATAATAGAAATAGGATTGTTTTTTTGATACTAATTATTAGAAAATATTTTGATTTACTCGTTTTAGATTACCTGTTTTTTAGTGTAACTGGCACTTCATTTCGCGTATTTGTGATGTCAGCCATTTCGGCGATCAGCTAACCAAATATAGTATGTTCGAATCACCTCTGAATATAATTAATACAAATTTAGCGAAACTAAAATCATCATTAGGAATTATCAATTCATTGTTAACACATTTGACACTGCACAAAAACTTATACCAGTTCTTTCAGAATACAATTACTGGTTCTAATGATATCATTTGATTACTTAAGAAACCCTGTCTAGATTAGTGTACACGACACAAATATCATTGTGTTTACCTATGGCACACAAGACACTATCGCGTCATGAATATTCCATGGCGTAATTTATAATTGTGAAACTCATACTTACTAGAACGGATATTTAAACAAAACTTTACCGGATCAACGGACACTAGCAGTCCTGTTCCAACAGATATATTCGAATTCGAACTAATTGTCGTCTTCCTACAGTTCTATTCGAGGTCAGTTGTGGATGTTCATAAGAGTATTGTATTGTATAGTATCATATGGTTTGGATATTCATGGAAAGTACACCATGGTTAACATCTCACATAACACCTCGTATCTAGCATATAAGTCATGGCCCGATATATGGCAATATGTTCTCCGCCTATGCTATGGGACGTAAACGTAATTAATGTAACTTGGGAGTATACTACACTTCTCTTCCTCCCCCTTTGAGGTTTTCAAGCGTGATTTTTCAGTTTTTTTACAATTAACTTGAATTGTATATTTTTCATGTAAACCCGTGCGAGATAGCTTGAGACCTGCTTCTTAAATACATTAGTAGTAGTAGTCCCTTCGATAATTAAACATCATCTTTGTTTAATTTTTTTAAGAATATTTTAAAATCTATTAGAAGTCTGATTTTTTTTCGCACTGTACAGACATGCCATTATGACGTCGTTGTCTGGTCTACCAATATCTATGTCAAGTTGACGAGTCTTAACGGTGTTTAAAAATTGCTTTTTTGAATCTACATTTTTCTTAGTTTTTACCATTCTGCAGAGGTTCACTGTCTAATGCCACTGGCAATGTCCAATTAGCCCTTTCTGATCACTTTTTAGTAGTGTAAACTAAAGAATAAATAAAAGACAGCCTATACATCCTAATTAAATTTATATCAAAAATTGTACTTATACATAAATATATCAAAATATATTTTTTATGTACAAGTATGAAACCAAATGTATCGTGTTATTAAATGGAATTGAAGAGATATCGTAAATACATACATTATGATGAATTTTTCATGCAAAATTATTTTTTAATTAATAGTAATTGACACGAGCACATGAATTTCAATTATTCTATATTAATTATTATATATTAAATAATTGAACGTCTGGAATATCTTTCGGAAGTCAAGTTATTGGAAAGGTGATTTGAGAAAGAAATCTCTCTCGCACTTTTAAATACGTTGTAATATTAATTAAATCATGTGTTTATATAAATTATACAGGCAAATTTAGAATTCCATATATAACCTATACCATACCTACAAAACAAAAAAAAATTTAAAGAAAAGTAAAAAAAAAATTATGAAAGTGATAAATACAGATATTTGAAATTTTTAAATCAACTTCTAAAAATCAATAATATTACCAGGTATTTAAATTAATAATAAAAAAGAAATTAATTTATTTTAAATAATACATAACAAAAAAATCTTTACTCTAAATAATTATGTTAAGGAAGAATTTTAACAGATAATTTTAAATGTAAAACGCAATTATTAATACTAGTACAAAAATAAAATATTCCAAGAAAAATACATACAAATATTCAATAGAAATTGCAAAGGAAAAAACTCGTAATTTACCGTACCCGAACACAACCACGAATTTTATGGATCTTAGACACGAGCACACGCGCAGAATAGAAATGGAATTCCAATTTGGAACTTTGTCAACTTTACGAGCGGTTGGAATAGAACTATCTGCTACTTAACGTTGCGATACCTTAACTAACGCACTAACGACATATGCACTGACTTTGTACGTGAGTATTTATTTAATCTGAATACATCTTGTACTGTTATCAGAACGGAAAGTATTAATGTCACTCATGTATGTATGTAGAGCTGCAATAAATATATACGTGTATAGAAATAACAGCCTAGACTCTAGGCCCTCGAGGTTCAAAATTCAGCCTTCCAATTCGCATGTCTCAAGTTCCATTCCTGACGTACACATCTTTATAACAAAGCGTGTGTTATAAGAATAAAATATCACTCGCTGTGAATGTAAAGAGAACATCGTGAGCAAACTCCGAATCTTAGAATTCTCCATAGTTTCCATTGCTTGTGAAGTATGAGGACCCATCCTTGATCAGCCTAGCAGACTATGGTCGGAGATATCGTAGGAAATTTAAGGTTAGATTCTCCGTAATATTAAATTCTCGACTATACTATTAACTGCGGCTACTAAATGATAGGACTCTCACAACATAGTAATTATAAATATAAGACTGTAAATGGAAGAGTATTTATTATTATTACTAATTAATTAACCCAAACAGCGCTGAGTAAACGAGTTCGGTTAGCGAACACGCAACAAAAACTCATCTTTATTGCAAATTTACGTGAATTTCATTAGAACAATGATCGTTACTTAGCACGTTACGTAACTTGTTTTCAGTGAGTTTCGAGTCCGAAATTACTAAACAAATAAAAAACGTATTTCCAACAAGATTAACGACGTGAAGGGGTCATGGACTTCGTATATGTTTTGTTTGTGATCAACAAAAATTCGAATTCGGAATAGTGTATTTCCTGAGACAATAAATATCGATATGATAATGAACATAATTTGTTCGCATTCGAAATTCGAATTCACTTTATTGTGAATTATATTGAATAATAGATTCTATAACAATTATAACAATGAATAAACTGGTGATTAGGGTAGAAACTTCGATTTATTTACAACGTTATTGAAAAAATGTAAATAAAATTAAACCTAACAAGACCCAATATGTTTCTCATCGTGTAGAATATCTGTCAGACACTATGTCATTGGCATTTATAAATAAAAATATTGTAGAGTGCTTAGAGCGGGCTGTGGGAGTGACCTGCCTCTCAACTTGAGGGGGTAACATCGGGTTGGGGGTAAGAGACACGAAGCGATCGCGCATCCAACAACTTTTTTTACTTTTCTTAATAGCATTCCTTTTTTATTTTTAACAAATAATACGAAATAAACTAAAATACCAATATATTTATTTATTTATCCTTTACCTATTGTTAACCTGAAACTGGGTTACAAAGGCACTTAGCACTATTGGCATTCTCTACCAGTCAACAGCGAAAATATGTGATAAACATATCATAATTTTCTGCGATGCATGCCCAGTGTCGGGATTGTGGGAAACACCCTTCGGGAGCCCTATATCTAGCAGTGAACTTAAAGAGGCTGATATAATAATGATAACCACAAAGTCATTGGTACTATTATAGAAGCCATCATTACATTGTTTTATAAATATTCTGTTGATTTTTTATTCTGTTAATATAATTTAATAAAGCACATTAAAACTACCTCAAATTTCATAGACTTGTTCGCATTTTTATGATTCAATATCACTTGCTATAAAGGTGAAGGAAAATATCGTTAGGAAACCTGAACATATTGAACACTTTTATATTCTTGTCCCCGGCGTGTAATGTCTACTAATTTTGGACATAACCAATATACTATGACGGACAATGACCTTGATACTTCTCAACCTGAGACCTGGTCTAAGAGAGTAGTCTCCAACAGCAGAATGATGAATGGATTGATGATAATGTATGTACATATACGAGAAATCATGAAGTGAACGAACAGATAATGATTTTATCCGTCACATTTTAAAATAGTAAACGTGGCTTACAATGTATTGATAAAGGAGTTCATAATAATGACGATGATGATGATAATGGTGACAGTGATGATAGCGATGATGATGATGATGTACAAGATAAAC
>DWEC01000231.1:0-19217 GCA_018245735.1 Microceris miodesmiata
AGGACGCCCTCCAACCTGGTGGGATGACGATCTGCGAAAGTTTGCAGGCAGATGCTGGGTGCGACAAGCCGAGGACAGGGCGCGATGGCGCTCATTGGGGGAGCCCTATGTCCGGCAGTGAACTGAGATAGGCTGACGATGATGATGATATATAGACAGAAAAAGATCTAGAAAACTATATAACTGTTTCGGCCGTTTTTTGTTTAGTATATACAAAATAAAACAAAGAAGCATCTTAGTTACATTATGAGCAAGTTTAAAAAAATATAAGATTCGCCCGTAATAGCGTATATATCGTAAATTGTTTTAGAAACAATTTTACAATAATATTAAAACGAATAATATATTGAATGTTTCACTCGACCAAAAATTTTTGGGATGAATTTTTCATTTAAAATTTAAAAATAGACTTTCCAATAACTTATATTCGTAGTTCGACGAGACCTAATCCTCTTAAATATTTCTAAAAGTCAGCGGTTTCATGAGCAAAACTTTTGCTAGCTGTTCTATGATATTATTTGTAAAAACTCTAACCTATTTCAAATTGAATTTTTCATTTTTATAAGCACTTTTTTTAAATTAATCATATAATTAACAAATAATTTACCATAGGTTAGTTTTGTTTTATTAGTCATTTCAATACAATTGAATATTTTCGGGGCATTGGGCTAATTGACGTTTAACACAATCGTGTACATACATGTTGAAGAAATTTAAATTCCTTTGATGTACTTAATGCGACTGCAGGACAATGTCAAATTTGAAATAGACGTATTTAAGTACGAAATAACCTCAATACGTCTACATTTCATTCTACTCTACAACTTTATGACTATGAAACTTCAACAGTACAAGGTACATTGAATAATTATTATTATATCGTCACGGCAACTCCCTTACGGGGTAGGCAGGGTGGACCGACTACCAAATATCTACATATATCCTTACAGATCAGACACGTTTCTTTTAGACACACCAACGAATTATCGTATATTGCGACAATAATGTTTAAGCGAGTATATAACAATGAAACTTTTTGATACTTTAATATTTAAATAAAAATTTTAATTGACGTACAGGTGTGTTGATTTATGTGAAGGTCTCTGACCGAAAGGTAAACACGCCGCGCGTATGGCAAAAAAAATGCCATAAAATATCTTTAATTGCTTTATTAACGTTAGGTACGTTCGTTTGATTTAAATATTCAATATCTTTAGTGTATTCAATGGCCCATTGGTTCAATAGTTAATGAGACATTCCCACTAAAGAGAAATATTTGAGCGATGAGCACAAATACATATGTTTGTATCTGGATGTATTCGTCAGAAAGTAAGAATGTATCTAAGTATACATTTTTATACGTATATGTAATTACTAATTTACCAACAGTCTGGTTACAGCAACATAGGGCCTGTGTAGTTTCTTTTAATTTTGTTAATTTAATTTAATTTTGGTTTGGGCCCAAATCGCTGCGTATGGAAATGTCCCGCAATTTTTTTATTACTGTTTAATAGCAGTATTTTGTATTAAAACAAATTTACACTATATGACGCGCGCGCATACACACACACACACACACACACACACAAATACGCGCGCACTCACGCAAACAACACAACAATAGATTTGATTAACCAGCAGCTTATGTCGTACAACCATCTAGGAAAACAGCCCTAACCACTAAAGGCACTAATCCTCATATACACAAGCATAATTAACATTGTTTTCTTATTCTAAACATGTGAGGTACAGCCACACTATCACACATTTATTTAACATGATTTTTAGACATAATTACAATACGCGTATCTTTTATTTTAGTACGTTTTTTGTATTCGGGTGCGTTTATACCTAAACCGATCATCGACCTCGTTTTACTTATTATATGATTGTATATCGATATGGCGCGACATCGACCATCGCCCAAATTAAAAGTTAAACAGTCAAATAACACGTAATTATATATTTATGTTATAATTAAAAATTAGGAATGGGAGTAAAAAAAATAAATAAGTAAACTATTATTTAATCATCATCATCGCCACTGTCATCGCAATTTACGAGTACAACACCATGTTGTGCCCATATTTATTTTAAATACTTAATGAGAGAAGTGAATATAAAAGGGACAAGGTATAAAATTATATGGAATTCTAACTGTCTCCTAGAAGGGTTTAGTTGTTGATTCACAAGTAGGTCGCCGGAGCTATCAACTCGCAACGCGGCTCATCGGCAACTATAAACGTATTTTAATAACTCACTTCAAAATATTTCAATAATACTACACGTTATCTATCAGCTAGAGTTGTAGATTCATCTGGTACTGGTACAATCACTCTACGGGAGATGTGGTCCGTAAGGCAGTCTTTTATTTCGATTTTACAATATAATGTTTAAAATTTATTTACTGAAGTTACATGTTTATAGAATAAACGAATATTTCATCGATCACCCTTCACACCCTTTACACCCTAGGTCCATTGGTGGACGTAGAAATAAATATGTAACAAATAAGCACGTTTGACTGAAAACAATATGTATGTACTATCACGCTACGCCTGTATTCCGTGAAGGGGTAGGCAGATGAGTGTAATAGAGTCCCATGTTTCAACAGTTACGTGGAATAGGTGGTGAGTCTGTTGGCGTACACAGGTCCAAGTTTCAGATTCCGAGTCACTAATAGAAATTCTAAATTAGAATAATCCAATAGTGCATACCCAATCCGGGATTTGAACACAGGACCTCCGGATCGGCAGTAGCGCGTGCAACCACTCGACCAACAAGGTAGTCAACAATATGTAGATAATATTGTAAAATAAAATATTTGCCCGCTGTATGTTGTTTAGCTGAATAGGAAACTGTTGAAATTGTTGACCACCTTCTTTGTATCACTTGTTCAATTCAAATAAAAATTACTGTTTTTAATGTGTTAAAATGGTTGAAATCCCAATTAATATCAATTTATCAATTCGATAATCGATATTTTTAAATGTACGCTCGTGGCACATTAGATCAATAGGCCAATTTAATTCGGTCATCGGCGCCTAAATGTAATAATTAGTACAATACAGTAATGTAGGTACAGTACGCTGAGTTATTTTACGGTTCTTTCAATACCGTGCAATTGTTGAAACGAATACTGGAACATTTATACTGAGCTTTTAAACCATCAGGTTTCATTTACACGTGTTTTTATTATATACCAACCAATTACGGTACTGAAAATACAAGCTATGTATGTATTGGGTTGTTCTATAAAACTAGAGCGCCGTTGTTAATTATTGTCAGTTCAGTTGCTCTGTTGTTGTAAGTATTAAAACAAGCGCATATTTCCTAGTTACTTGACTATAATAGGTAATTAATAATTATACATTGTTGCCATATCTATTAAATATTAGTCTGTATTTAAATTTATTTGTAAATCAGTTTTAATAATCTGAATTGAAAATAAGTCGATTAACTTCCGTGTATTGATGTGGTGTTTTATATCATAAAGATGGGAATATTGTTAAAGTCTTAAAACGACCATCAAAACTTTCAATTCGAAGCGAAGGATATTTTATAAATGTTTATGTTTCTTCACCATTTATAGTGTTCAATTAAAATATATGATATTGCGGTGCACAAAGAATAGTCGAATATCGTGTTATATTTTCAATAAATTTCCTGTTCAGAAGAGACTGAAGCGAGATATTATATCTTGTGCATTTAGCTTGTGTCGTTTGTTCGTGACCGCGAAACAGAGGCACGGCGCAGATTGAGTACACAGATTAGATACGTGCTGACCGAACGAATATTTAATAGGTTGTTGACATTTTGTAAAAACAGTAATATGATCTACCAACTGCTCCTATTTACGCCGTGAAATTGCTTAATTGGTAAGTTCGGTATACCGGCCGGCGCTGGTGCAACGGACGCCGGCCGGCCGCCGCTCGTCCGTAACTCCCGCATGCAGATTCGGCACTCTCTAAACAGTAGGAACCCGTTCCACACAATGTGACAATATGATGGCAACTCGCAAGATCCGATCAGCGCTCGCCGGCTGACAACACCGCTGTACGTGTGACACGAGTGACATTTATTTACATGTATAGGAAGTTCGGTTACGTTTCACGATTCGCACAATTCTCGACCGATCCGATCCACAGGTTTGGCACTACACGACACTTGCTTCGGGCGGGGACGCAGTATTCAGGTTAGTTCGCTAACGGAAACCGTGCACGGGTAATGCGTCGTGTTTACAGTTGGCGCGGCGCTTTCCACGAGCGTACAAACGCGCGCACACCTCTACAGTTGACAGTCGACTGGCGTGAAGTGGCGCGTACTAAAGAAAGCTGCGTCGAAGCGCGACAGAGGGGCGGCGGCGGCGGGGGGCGCGGCGCACCTGCGGCGGGAGCGCCTCTGGCGACGCGGCGAAGCTTCCCGCTGAACTACGCAATAAACGCTCGATAAACTTTCTCATTAGGCGCGCCTAACCGTGTGACCGTAAGCTCGTTTCTGCGTGCACATTTAAATGCAATGCAATACGACAACATCCATGAAAGCAATTCACACTCGCCCGTGTCGGCGGTGGGCTTTCGTTTCGCACGAGCTTTCGAGAAGCGCGTGCGTCTGCGCACTGCACTTGTGTAGACTTGTGGAAATATATTAAAATTAATAAATTACGATTACTTTAATTAGAGTTAATAGTGCATGATACATTACAAAATATTCGGTTAAAAATAAATTGAACGGTATTCCAAGCAATGAATTCTTTTTTGTTTTGCCTAGTTCGCATTTCAATTTTTAATATGAATATAAATTTTAAGATAATCATATAACAAGTACCTAGATAGAAAAGCTTGTAATGTTTAAAAGCTGCATATAATTTGCTATCTCTTGTATTCTTCTAAAATGATAATAACACGCATTGTCTGGGTAAATTACTGGAGTAGGCTTTAATGTACGTTTAGTTTTTCTACAAAGTTTTATTAGTTGCGGTAACAATTGTGTTTAAATACTATAAATGAATATAACAACACAATACATAAAAATGAAAATACAGAAGACAAAGTTATCAACATAACTTTACGGATTAGCACGCTCGAGTGGCAATGAGCTGGTCATGTCTATCGAAGAACTGACAATTGGTGGATTAGGCGAGTTCTGGAGTTGAGACCGTGGTGCGGCGAAAGTGCAGGTTGAAGATGTGCAAAAGGCAGAAGATGGATGCGGCATGCGGGCGGCTTGATGCGTCCGAGAGTAGGGCGCGATGGCCTTTACTAGGCGTAGCTGTAGGTTAGGTTCAGCTGTGGACTGGGACAGAGAGATGATGATGATGATGAGATAGCAGAACGATCAGGCTAGTGTGTTGTGTAAAGCGGTTCAGATTTGATTCCCACGCAGACAGATATCTACATAATGAACTAAGGAACTTGTCCTCAATGTACATATGCGTCTCCATGGCATCAATGGAATTGTGGTAATCCTAATCTGTGGCAAATGAGTTTGAAGTAGTGGTTCCAATTATTATTTAATCTGAGCGGCGATTGTCCCCCGCCTTGCGTTCTAATCGAACCAGCTAATACTTTCTCTATATTATCTAATATTCGTTACGAGTACATAGATCTATTACTTCAAAATGCACAAAATATTATCCTATTATAACATGCTAACTGTATGTCATTTTAAACTACCGTTTATTATCATTTTAAATGACTGTTCATTGTGGTTGAACACGCGGTTGATAATGATGTAATTAATATCTATCACAATAACTGAGTAGACAGGTAGATAGATAGGTATATAGGATGAATAATACATACTTTATTAACATAAGCACTCGTATTTCTCCTTAAATAAATTAAAATAACCGTGATGCTACCATAAAAAGTTTTCTTACTCTTGTATGAATATATCCAAATTTTTTGTAGAGTCAGGCTTACGCTACCGATTTGCAAAATGTAGAGCCACCTTAATACAGTATTAACCTAAATTACTTTGACCTAGAGACGGAGTTAGAACAGCAAATAAGTGCGAGAACTATCTCGACGGGAGATGCAATTCCTAAAGCAATTCTAAAATTAATTCTTCAATTATTTTTTTTTTTTTTTAATTTTGGCTTCACAAGAGACCCGTGCAAATGTATGCAGAGAGTGATGAGTGTAGTGTAGCGAAGCTTGTCAGGTCTGTAACAATAGAGACAGTTGGCACTCTATGCTCGTTAGACACCCCGTAAAGGATGTAGCGTTATAACAATAATCATAATGTGTAGAAGTGGCTTATATGTCTTAAACCGAATTTGTTTTATCACGTCCCCGGAAGATATTTTTTTATTACTAACATTCACCATTTCTAATATTTTATTACTCTTTAAGGTCGGGTAATATTTTGCCGGATTATGTCTGTACACTACATACTTGGAATAAAATCTAATTCGTCGATCCACAGCAAGCATGGAAGTTACATACTTTAATGTTCTTGACAAAGGACACTTTTTATCATATATAGGTACATATATAATTTTAAATTAGTCCCTAAAATGTAAATCTCTAACTGGCATGATTTTATGATACTATGATTGTTGCATGATTTTATAATATGTATGTATGGGGTGTAAGGGGTTCCAACCACCATCTCAGGAGCCCAAGCCAACCTCCCGCAGCCTGCACCAGGGTGCACCCTGCTGTAACAGACGAGGTTCTGGCGACCGGCTGATTGTGATATAGCGCAGCCTAAATAGGCACGGCTAAATGCCCTGGCCGCCGACGGACAGCAGCAGTGCGAAAAGCTGTGCCCTGTGATCTCCAACTTGCATGCCCAGCGTGGAGATTACGGGCATAAACCAGCTTTTGGGGAAGGCCTTAGTCCACCAGTGGACTAATATAGGTTGATGATGATGACGATGAACATGTGTAGGTTGCATGTTTGCCGCGCTATGTATTTCCGTCAATCCAGTTTACAACTACAACCAAATTACGATGTACGATATTTTGATTCGATCTAATAGAATCATATCTAATCGTCTTAATCAATTTCAAAAACTGGTAACAGTGTCAAACGAATTAAATGCTTCCTAAGTCCACGGTTATATTTGTAATGTGCTAACAATGAAGACGAGTCAAATGATAATATAACTCAAAAAAGGTTTAATTGTAATATATTTGGCACTCAGTATCCTCTGCTTACCCTGTAAGAAAGCTAACGTGAGAATACCTATGTATATGTATTAACTTTGGTTGTTGGCATTTTTAAGTAAACAATTAAGTTATTATTTTCTTATCGCTACTATCACGACGGGTATCAGGATAGGCAGAGAGCAGCCAAATTCAAGTTCAACTCTATCCGTATAACCGCGATGTATTCCTTATTCATAGCCGTTAAAGTATCTTCTATAACGAAATAATATTGAGTCATTGTCGCCTCAGAAAAGTGTGTTTGTAAATAAATCACAAATAGTTATATGTCACGCATATTTATTAAATATTGTTTATTTTCGAGCACTCTATTCTCTGTGTACGTTGTTATTATGCTATGTCAAAAATAACCGTGAGTAATATGGGTTGTTTATTCAAAGTGTTTTTGATACGATTGTACTAGTGTGAGGTTTTATCCGTAAGTTATATATTTAAAATGTTGTTGTCCCAAAATACTACGTCATACTTACGGATGTGTAAAACCTAAACGCAAATAATTATATTTAGCAAATAGCGTGTTTATATTGTAGTGTTATGCTAGTTTATTTATAAATTACAAATATTACTAATAATTTAATAACAGCAATTTAAAGTTTGTTTACTATGTTACTGTTTTAGATATTCGTTATCTTACATTTAGATACCAGCAGAACGCGTTTATAATATCATTTCATTCAGAGTTCAGCGGAACCCGACCATAGAATATATTCAAAAAATACTATATTAAAACCTCGTTAACAAACCCAATGACGAGCGATGTTCAGGTACGGGAGAGAGGACAGACGTGATAAAGTATAAGTGTAAAGAGAGCTGAAGAGCGCACTCACAGCAGCGCGCCAGAGGATATTACTCAGCCACGGTGTAAAGGAAATACTCGGCTCGCGACCGTTCATTAACATGTAAATGTACTCATGAACAGACTGATGAATGTACACGAAGCGTGTCAGCTCTCTATGGGTAGAGAAATTTGGCACTAGGTGCTCTCTGCCTATCTCGTTAAGATCCTAGTGTGAGGTAATAGCAATTACTTTAATAACACGTTAGATAACATAGATGCATAATTTTTATTACACTATCTTTGGACAAAACACAAATTAAATGAAGTTAAGCTATTCCATCTAATTCTAAGAAAAACAATGTACTTGAGTATTATCGATCGTTTTAAAGTCTATATGCCACTCAAAGCAATAGATAATTTTGTGACGAGATTATATTTATTATTTAAAAACAGTTCAGTTAGTATTTTAAAACAAAAAGATGGTAGATAACAGAAATATGGATAAGATAACTGACAAGATATCTCAATGTAAGAGTTACAAATTGAACGATTGTGTTGGGTGTAGTAATATGTAATACGCAGATACCCCGACAAGTGGGTATTGAGTTTACGTGACGTCATTGTTACCGGAGTTGTTTATCGCCCACTCGACAGCCGCATGACGTCAGCCGTGTGCAGGAGCTCGCGGTCTTGGGTCGCGGCTCGGCGCGGCGAGGGTGCACGCGAGTGCCGATTTGTCACCGCACCATTGAAATTGAACTTGACTGTATTCATCTATTACACAGGTGATTTATTAAAATGTTTCATTTACTTTTACTTCAATACTACGAAATGTAAATAGTAACGAAAATAATTGAGGCTATGCGGTATCTGTTCGATCTTATTGTACAAATGTCACGATTGTAATATAATCTTTCATAAAATTATAAACATATCTAATTTTTACACATATATTACAATCACTTTACATAAACGTAACAATGCCTTAATTTCGGAAGGGACGGCAGATAAGAGTAGTACAGGACGTCCCACGTTTCGCCATTTACGTTCGTATCCCACTGTGAAATTGGGGTTCACAAATCCAGATTGCAAGCCACTATTAGGAATTTCAATTTATAAAAACCAAATAGTACTCGACCTGAGAATCGAACCTAAGACCTTTCGATCAGAATTCGCGCTTGCAATCATCACTCGACCAATGACGCAGTCACCTCAAAGTAAATACGAGTACTTACGTAATATATTTTACACTTTAAAGTGAATACATAATATATTAAATGAACAATATACATATAAAGAACAAAACGAAAAACAATGTAGGTACTTAAATCATTGTTTGTAAAGTGGCCCACTTGGGTGACAGATGACGTCACTTCTTTTATCAAGAGTGCGACCAACATGAGCATGGACGTAGGCGAGCGATTTGTCATATTATAGGTAATATACATATATAAATAAAACAAAAAGTACTTACTGACTTTTATGTACTATGACAGTATGCCATTTTGTTCGGTCTATGTCCCTGTTAGCGGGGTTCTACGAGTATATCGTCAAAACTCTGTAAAGAGTGACGTCAATGCTCTTAACAAATGGGCGGAACGTTCGTCATCAGTGGAGACGTTGGCGAGCGGTAAACGTCAGTGTACGAAACTTAATGAATGACGCAGCATTAAAATTAATACAAAAAATGTAATAATCTGCTTATTATACATAAATTATTCAATATTTTTGTTTCTCTGACAATCTAGTATAGAACAGTCCAGGAACTGAAGAGGCAGCTCGAAGAGATTATCGGCAATGACATATCTTGTACCAACTAAAAAGATGTTTTTTTATTTTTTGATCATAAACTTTCATTACATTTTGTTTTTATGAAATAAGTCACATGTAAGTAATAAGATGGAATAAAATAAACGTAAACAATCAAGTGTCATTGTTATTAATGCATTATATTTATGTATCTTTGTATTCTATTATAACTAATACTAGAGCCTACTACTAGTATAGTATTAATATCTAATGGCTTTTCTCCCAGTGAACTGTTTTCTCTGTTTACCTTATTATTGTAAACACAACATTTCATATAATTATGTATATGATTAACTCAAGCAATACCTAAGTCAGAGCTTTAGTTAATTTATCTAGAGTTGCATAAAACACTATTTTAGTGAAGACAATAGGTCCTTGCGGGCAGCTCGGCTTATTGTCCTATTTCAGTAGGGGAAGTATGTTTAATTTCCGGCGAGGAATTCTTCCTCGGCGCCCATGGAAGTTGAGCAGTCATTAATTAGGCTTAATTGAGCCTGCCTTTTTATACACATCTATTGAATTATTACAGTAGTGTAATTCTTAATTGATGCCTAATTTTGGACAGTCAATTGAGCTCCTTTTATTTTGCGACGTTGCCGTGTTGGCTGGGGCGTAGGGAAATTGTAAATAAAAAACGCTTAGTGAAATTCTACTAAACTGCATTATGAATGGATGTTTTTAAGCAATAAAAGAACTAGAAGCTAGATAAAATAAAATATTTGAAAAAAGCAGTTGGCTCTGTTGTATTAAAATACTGACTGTCGTATTAAAAGACTGCAAGTTATATTCACAATATGCATATATGTCAGTATATACATACATATATTTGTAATAAGTGTTTTAATCCACGGGTTTTCTTTCACCAATAGCAATTGGAATCATACGTTACGACACCTGGGTTATTTTCATTATAATAACCGAAAATCCGTTCTTCTTGACCTTTTCAAAGTTTAGAAATAGTCACAAATGTTACTCATATTTGTCTAAGAACGGACTACATACGAATATTATTCATTCCGTCAATCTGCATATGTGATAGTGTCTAAATATCAAATTTAAGTCATAAATATGAACACTTCACCTTATATACGAGGCATTGTAGCGAATATATGGAATTGTAAAATGGAATTGTAAAACGCGTTGTAAAATGTAAATAGTATAGAATTGATTTCATATCGTAGCTATTGAGATGCGAGACACGTTGAGCCAAAACTCGATGTAAGATTCCTGACACACCGTCTGTATCAAAATGATTGTTTTATTAACGCGCGTAATAAAGTATGCCAGAATGGACATACGAGTATGTATTTAGTAGGTATTTGGTGCACTCTGTTTAACTCATAAGCAATCTGGCGTGAAACTATGATAACAATTAATATGCATTCGGTTTGTATTAAAATTATGTACTACCTGTGGAAATATACTCTTTTAAGAAAAAAAATACTAGCTGTTAGCCATTTCTCTTGAAACCTAATTATATAAGGATGTTTATTGGTTATTGAGGCTTGTTTCTTACTGGTTTTTATTGATTTGATTTAATCACCATGTTGATGCGACCTGAGCTCAATATATTCCATATGATTTTTTATTAAATCGCAAAACTCCAGTGTGACTGGTCCTTAACGCGGCACGCTCGCCGCCACGTGGGAGTAACACGTGGCCGGGGCACGTGTCACGAGGTGCAAATATACGAACAACGACATCAACTATGCACGGACGATACACAGAGCGACTTGTCAATTTTGCCATGTTATGTTTGTGCAAATACATACAGGATATTGATAAGAAATTCATTTTTATGGGAGGGATAAAATTTTGTGTGATCTTTTGTGTCTGTTATGCAAATATTAAATAAACATAAAATAGTTTGTGATGTGTTTGTTTTTATTAAAGCGGTAAAATGCCCGGCGGTGTACTAGTGATATCTAGTGTGTAGTATTAAGGGAAGTTTGCTGAGACACATCTACGTGTTTGAAGGGCTTTTTATTTTTAAAACTGCATTAATAGTAGCGACAACAATACAATAATGCGTTCGCGTACGATAAGACCATTTGTTCATTTGTGTATTATATATAATTGATACAGTTTACTGTACCACAATCATCAGCGTATTGCAGTCTACAATTCATTCGTCCATTTAATGACAGGCTGACGTTAGAGGATGAATGACAGATTATACATTTAGTGACGATGTCAAGTCACACTGTAACTGCAAATGGAACGTGAGAAAGACTAGTTCTTACATTAAAAAAAAACAGCGCGTAAGCCTTTAATTTAGTTTACAAAGGGAACGTAAATAACTTTGCTAATATTTTTTATCAAACCCTAAATATACCAACGTCTCGTTAGCGAAGTTGTTTATATCCCCACATGTGTACTTATCTGCGTGGGTATTACCTGTGTTATTAATAATTATTAATCTTTCGAATATGCGGATACTAAGGTAGTCACAGACGGAGTTGTAATATAGGTATGTAATATAGGTATCTCTAATACAATAAGGTACATTACGATATATTAAAAGATATTTTCTATAGAAACTTTCGAATGATGGCACACGTAGCTGTAATATAATATAGCAAGACATAACTCGGTATAGGACAAGGATATAGGACATATCTACATTAGGAAGACATATTATTCCTTTTGTTTTATTATTGACTGCTTCGTTGGTTGAGTGGGCGCAAGCGCGACTGCCGATCGGGAGGTCCTGGGCTCAAATCCCGGGTTGAGTACTATGGGATTTATTAATTTAGAATTTATAGTAGTGACTCGGAGTCGGGTCTGTGCCCGGTGCCCGGCCACAATAGGCTCACCGTCTATTCCATGGGACTTAAACGTAACTGGTGAAACGTGGGAGTGTATTACACATCTCTGCCTACCCCTCCGGGAATTACAGGCATGATGTTACGTTTTTTGTTTTATTGATTGCTTGCAGTAAAAGAAATGTATTAATTAAACGATAGCGATAATTGATCCATTGTTATTTAATTTTCGATTGATCCCTAAAAAGTTTTTCTTAAGGTTTTGTCTCAATTTGTAATATGCTTTTAGACTTGTGAGATATGTTATAGTTGAAATAAGGTGTAGAAAGTATCTTTTAATGATGGGCATGTAGGAGTATTCTTGCGTGGGAAGTCCTAAAAATGAAATAAATAATTTCAGTACCCTAATTATTCGCAACTGATTAAAGAATGTTGATTTAGTTTTCAGCAATGTATAGGTTGATTCCTTCAAAAGCTTTAGAAATATGATTTGTGTAGGTTTTAGCTAAATTGGTTTTTATTTCACTAAAAATATAAATTTGGTAGGAAAAATCGAAGCAAAAAACAATTTTCCTTATTTTTATTTGTATTATACACTCATTTCTTGGAACTACCTGACAGACAGATACGAGGATATACGTTTTTAAGCGTATTTTTTGTAAAATAATCGCTGTAGCCCATAGTCATTTATAAGGAATTAAGAATTGGGCTGAAATCTCTCCCGCCTTTAATCAATGTCGAACTGAAATCCGATAATGTTAAGTTAGAACGCATCATGTTTTATCGCGTCTGTTTACTCTACATTCAGGACTGCAATAGGTACTATAATGTAGTTTACCCAACGTGTTCTCTTGTGTGCAAAGTCGCAGTAAAGATAAGAATGCATATTTTTTTATTTATATTAGTTTTCTTTATGCATTTTAACTTATGTTCTATAGGAAAGGCCTCTAGCAGTGGGCGGGATTGGTTCATGGTGATGATGACGATGACGATGCGGCCGGTCACATTAGTGTTTGAGTAATAATAGCGTACGTGCTGTTAGCACACGTAGCACACTAGAAATAAATACCTTTATAATTAAAATAATTCCATGAAGAATTAGAAATCTTCGCAATAAGTACATATATGGTAATGTGACTATTTATATTTTATACATAGCAATATTTTAAACGTGGAATTACATCTCGTATTTTCGTGTTAAAAGTGTTGTTACTATTTTGGTAAATTAAAGTTGAAGATATTTTTGAACTAAGTCGATTAATTGCAAATATATTTGTTCAAAAAAAAATGCCACCTGTTCGGCAACAATTTTCTATGTTTGTTCACAGTTTTTTACTAGCAATTCTCAGTATTGACAAATACTGTGTCTGAATACTTTTCACTTTGTAGTTCGTTTGTTTTTATGTGGAAGAAAATACTTGCGGTTTTACTCACAATTATTAAATCTATATATTAATACCTGAAGCAAAAATGTTGTACCCCCTTTTACGAAAATTGCGGGGACGAAACGTATGAAATTGGGCACACTTATATGTAGTTTATATACAGAAGGAGTGCAAAATGATAATATTTTTTAAAAATAATGCACGAATATACACTAAACCGATAAAAGCACATTACACACACTGCCATGCATGAATAGATTAATATTGTTTGTCTTTAATATTTGATGTATGTTCCCATTGTCAATGTCAGACATGAGACGGACCGTTGTCAATAAGTAGCTTAGAGGAGAGATTTAAAGGAAAGATTTAGACAACGCTCAAACTGAATTTGTTATGATTTACGATCGAAATACGATCGTTATTGGATCACTAGTAATTATAAATGAACATATATTATTACGCATTGCAAGCAGTGATAGCCTAGTGGTTAAGAATTCAGTCCCTCACTCCGGGGCTGCCGGGTTCAAATCCATGGCGCGCACCTCTTTACAAAAGTGCGTTTTAAATTTAAATGTCATTTGCTAACGATAAAGGAAAACAAAGTGAAGAAACCTACATATCTTAGAAATAATAATTTAAAAAAAATCTAACGTGTGTACAGTGTGCTAACCCGCACTTGGCCAGCGTGGCAGACGTGCTGGCCAGCGTTGGCAGCGTGGCCTTAATAACCGTCTCAATATGAGAGGAGACTCATATTCCAGCAGTGGAATTATAATAGGTCGATTATTATTAATTACTATTATTACGCATTTACATAAAAACACCCGCAAATGCGCATAATTATGTGTATAATTGTTTATAATTCTGCCAGCATTTAATCCTCTGAATCTAAGCATTGCAGAAATGTTCTGATTCCAATATTTTTTTTATTTGATCGCGACGTCAAGATTGATGCTTCCAGGAAGAGTAAGTTTAAACGTAAGACTGGAAGACATGCGGCCATGAAAGGCAAGACAAGTTACATAATTAAGAAATCATTTCGTTAATGTTGTCGTGACTTGTTTGTGAACTTAGAATTGTTTATATATGGAAATGATAATCATGTATACTGCTGGAACTACGTGTAAAAGAAAGATTTGTTAACAAATAATCATTATCATCATCAACCCTTCAATCGTTCCATTATTGGATACGGGTCGCGTTACATAATGAGAAGGGTAAGGCCACAGTATGGTGCGCTGGTCCACTGCATGTTGGCAGGCTGTATTCCATTGTTTTTCAACCGTACTATCGTTTCACTGTTCGACACGGGTCACCTTTCAGAATGAAATGAAGAAATTAAGGCCAATTGCTTTAGTGGTTAGTGAAACTGACTGCTGAGCCGGGGTTGGGGGTACGTATCCAACCCAGAATTAATATTTTTGTGACGACCACAATCGTATACGTATATTTAGTTTATTAGCCGTCTAGTTACCATAACACAAGCCCTTGCACTTACTTTGGGACCAAACAGCCATGCGTGGAGATCCCCAAAAATATATTTATACAAAAGGGAAGCACGACACGTCTGTATAGATAGATATATTAAGCATTGGCGCGACGATATAATAATGGTCTAAATACATACATTGCTTTTCTGGGTATATAAGGGATATAGATGTAGCGAGGAGATAGCCGTCGACAGCTAAAGCCGGCTAGTCTAGTCGCGATTTACAACCTGGCTGTGATACGACAGCCTTTATGTGCGAACCCTAGTAAAGCAGCATATTATACTGCTATTTGTGCCAGATGTCTGATGTACACCACCATAACGCTGTATACTTTCCGATACCGTTATTTTAAAGTATTTTCAAAGATTTCCACCATATTACTTGAGTGATGGATACTACTTAGGCATAATAATGCTTTGCAGTAGATACTGACAAATAAGAGAGATGGATATAAAGTACTTAAGTGTACACATTAAAAAATATGTGTGTGTAAGTATGTAGTGTGTAGATCACTATTTCTCTTAAATATATATTCGTAGCATTCATGAGTGACTTTATTTATTTTCATAGACCGTTTTAATGTAATAAAAATGGAAGGTGAGAATACGCACCACTAAAATAAAATTGGCGATGAAATGGTTTTGCGGTCAATTCGTAGAGAATTAGTTGCGCGACGAACGCGGTATATTCGTACTACTGTTGCTGGACGTATATTTGTGCCAACGGAGCACGCTTTTTTCATCGTTAAGCATCGATACTGTACCTTCAAAGCCGCGGGCGCCACGGTACCCCTTGTTGTTTTATTTGATCTCGTCCGAAAGAGTGGTGAGTTAGTAGCGACGCAGAAGTGACCTAAATCGCGTTTGTTGCGCGTTGCAAATGTAATTAAAACACAAAAGTAGAGATGCAGTAGTGCGTTCAGGAAACGACGTATTTGCGTATCATCATCATCATCAGCCTTCTCCCGTCCACTACTGGACACAGGCCTCTCCTCTCTTCTCGGAGAGGCCTATTTGCGTGTAAATGACCAATTTCTCTGGAACGAAAAAACGTTTCCGAAAAAGAAGAATAAAATACTTTTTAAGAACTCACAAAACAAGATATATAACAGTTATTTATGTGAAATTTTCACAAATTTATTCCCATAATTTGATTCGCTACATAGATATAACATGTTACTCTCTAAAATAACTCTAACACATGTTACAAACATACATAATTCTAACACATTTCCAAATCGAAAATCGTGTATAATTAAATAATTAAACATATCTACTGTAATTCAACTATACTGTCTCAACGACAGGAGATAGTCCGCTACTCGCTTCTCGCGGTTTACCATACACGTCCCTGAGCGCCGCAAGCTATGAGATACGACATGCTAGCTTAATGTTTTCATTTTATCTAAGTCGCCGCAGACTGCGCGGCTGGGGTTGGATCGCTTGATTGATTTTAACTGCTTTTTAAACTGGAGTCCTTAACGAGTCTATTGCAAGGGTCGTTCCGATGGCACTCCACGGTCTAAAGGAAACGCTTCATTATACATATGTGCAAGGTACGTTGTAGATGATGTAAGTAATTACCGAATATGTTGATGTGTTACCGGGTGTGAACTAAAAAATAATTTCATCAACCGTAAATAGACCAGTAATTAATTAGGTCTTTATGTTACTTAATAACAACTAAGTCTTAACCTAAAAGCTGTTATTTTTTTACAGTCAAGAAAAACCTAGAAACACAGGCTAAATAAAAACGCGTATGAAATATTATGAAAATGTTTGCCGTACCTTTGAACCATATCTAAGCTAATTAATTATCGGCATTCAAAACCATAATTCCTACAAATTATAGGGCCGGAGCGATGCGAGCATAATATATAATTGTATGTAGGTACAGCCAGACGTGTGCTTCATTAAAATTTTCCGTTCCCATTACGGAAACAGGCGCGGGTCGTTCCGAGCCAAACCGCGCGAAACCAATCTTCTTTTTGTTTGTTACAAAGAAAAAACAAAAAAAAAACACAAAAGTTCCAACCAGCTGCGCCCGAGCATCCTGTCGACGTCACTACACCTTGTTTCGCCCATTGATCATGGCGACATATACCCATCCTTTGCTGTCGAACTCAGCCGCGCCTCAGGGGGAAAGAGATATCGATAGAGCGGCTGTTACATCGAGATAACGGCAGTCTTCCACAAAGCGTCTTCTTTGATAAAGAGTTTTGTTATAGAATTTTGTTGATTTTTACTTCGGTGTGAACGGGTATGGGCGCCCTTTGAAATATTACAGGGCGCTGTCGATTGTCAGTAAGTAGGTACACTAAGTGTCACTGTGTTGACATAACTTTTTGTTGCGCCGGGGATTAACGTAATTCTGTTGAGTTTACATCAGCGCAGACGACAAGTCGGCCACTAAATGTCTGTTTAATACTCATAATTAATCCAAAATGTAGTCGTACTACATAATGGTTTCGAAATGAATGTTAAATATTTATCTAGCAAGTTTACGCCTCAGAGAACGTTCGTTTATTGACGGTTACAAACGCTTCTTCATTCTGCGGCTTATTATTACCTCAAGAATATTCATTAATTGCGCATTGATTAAGAGATATCAATTAATTATAGCTCAACTGATATGATTGATTGTAATCATTTAGTAAGTTTATTAGTATCAAGCTTCGTAAATTTCTGCACGTGTTTCTTTTGTTTTCGTTTATTCTTTTATTTTATTACAGAGACAATTATAGGTAGTCAGTACAAAATTAAAACAAATACAAAATTAAAAGAACCAAATACATAAAATAATTTATAATAGGTATACAATTCAATACAGCCATACATATATGGTAAACAATACAGCAATGTGAGATCTATTAGCGCGCGAATTAAATTGGACTACATAAAGAAATACTCAGAAACATACACACGTAAATTCTAAATGCGTCTTTCCAGAGTAATCACGACGTGTGTTATCATTGGCCACTTGTTGCCCATCGAGAGAGTAAAAGTGTGATTTTACGAACGCACTGCACTATCGCTTGTTTGTTGTTGATAGCTGATAACTGGCTGCGGTTAAGGTCAGCGCTTATCTATGGTATCGCGTCGTGTGACCCAACGCAACCGACATTCCTTGCTTAATAGATAATGTTTCCTGTTCAAAATAACTTTCGTCCTCACAATTGGGAGAAAAAGTTTGTTGTTCTGACTAGAGAAATATTCGGGGCGTGGTACATTCAAAAGTTTAGTATAAAGTTAAATGCTAGTTTCAGTGTTCCTTTCAGTTAAATACTGGTACATTGAAATTAATGAAATAAATTCAAATTAATTAAATACATACATACTGGTATATTATGAAGAACACTACCAAGGGGGTTTTAATGCGGTAAAACCCTATATAATCCGGTATCTCTCCCAGGATACGGGGTACTTTGGGGGTTTCCCTCGGTACGACAAAACTTGCATACATACTAGAACAGTTCCAGAGACAATAAGTAAAATTGTCTTAGTTAATACCTAGACTAGAGTTTTCAAATAATATTATCAACCTAGAGTTTTAAAATAATATTATCAACGTACACTGTAAAATAGAGATACGATTTGACTTATGTATTCCCGGGTAATATTCATGGTTTTTAATTATAATAAGTGGCTCACGAACACGCAATCGCCCTTCCATATAGGGTTTTCTACAGTTCCTTGCAAATAACTAAGCACCAACGTTAAATCTGCAATTCAAATACAATTGTTAGAAACTTTTGCGAATCTACAATTAATGTTCAGTTGTATAGGAGTGTATGTATGTATAAATAATATAATATT
>DWEC01000232.1:0-19211 GCA_018245735.1 Microceris miodesmiata
ACTATAAGTTTAGATAGTAAATAGATTGTTAAAAGCTGTGGATTTTGTGAATAAATAAAAATAAAAATAAAAATAAATGCGACTGCTGATCGGGAGGTCGTAGGTTCTAATCCCGGGTCGGGTACCATTAGATTTTTCTAATTTAAACTTTTAGTAGGGACTTGAAGTTTGGATCTGTGTCCGGCATATGCCAATAGGCTCACTACCTATTCCATGGGACTTAAACGTATCTGGTGAAACGTGGGAGTGTACTACACTCCTCTGCCTACCACTTCGGGGATTATTGGCATGATGTTACGTTTTTTTTGTTACATAAGATCTTTATAATCTATAATATTAACTATTGCTTAATAACAAATTCTGAATTAATACGCACGTATAGTGAATAATATCATCCTATACCTATTTGCCTCCAAATTACTACTTATATCAAATTTCATTAAGTTTCTTTAATCCACAAGGTTTTGTCTCTGCCAAGATCCACCGTGTGCATAATGGAGTTTCCGCCTGCTTTATTGTGTATGAAGCTTCATAAGGTAAATACTTCAGGACCATTTTATTCTTTTCAAGAGAATACTGCTGCCAGCCCGCACTTGGCCAGCGCGGCGTGGCAGACTATGGCCTTAACCCTCTCAATATGAGAGGAGACCCTAATTCCAACAGTGGAATTATAATGGGTCGATTACACAAGAGAATAGAAGTTTAATGTGAGTTTTCGCAATCAAGTACGTCTGGTAAACCTTTAATTATGCATTTAATTATTTAAAAAACAATGTCCATCAGTTAGAGCAGCGCTGCCTCCGAACACTTATGCTGTTCCAAGTATCGAACGCCTGGCGTGAAGCCAACAGATTTCTGTAGTACAGCCCTAAGGGTGTCCGCATTTAGAGCGAATGCAAATTAACAACTAGCCTCTCTTTCCTCAGTACACATCCAAAACACTATATTGAAATTTTAAAGCCTATATTGAAATTTATTTTTTTATTTTATCTTGTGTAACACCTTAAACTAACAGCTACAAGGGCGTCCTTAATGCCTAATGGCATTCTCTACCATCAACCCTGGGTGATGAAGAAAACATTTATTATATTAATTGTAAATATAATTATGATAATGTTTCTTTCAGTTATAGGTACATTCTTATCAATAATTTTATAATGTCTAATTTCAATAATGAGATGATGTAGTACGGTAACATAATAATAATAATAATAAATATTTATATGACCCAATCTGTTTATTCACAATTCTCTTACAGATTAAATGTTCATAAATGCCATATTTTAAAAATAACACATAAAATGATTCCTGATAAAGTTTTTCCAACTGAAAGTTTCCAGTAATAGAGTGGGAGTCTAGTTTGCCCGGTATATGGCACTTGGCACTAGGGCACGTTACTGGGTCCAACAGTAACGTGTACGTCCTACTATGGATTTCCAACTGGTGGTTTGTAACTCGTGAAACGTAGAAGTGTACTACTTGCCCCATCGAGGAGATATAGGCGTGATGTTAAATTATTCTTCTTCTTCTTTTTCTTATTGTGCCTCTTCATTACTGAAGGTTGGCCGTTAGTTCCCTGTACCTCTCTCTATCCATGGCCAGGCGAAAGAGTTTTTCGACAGAGGTAATGCCTGTCCACTCCCTGATGTTATTCAGACTATAGTGAATCATTAACATGAGGCCGACGCTTGATAGAGGACGACATCATCATTATTATTACTCCGACCCCGCACTTGGCCAGCATGGCTAACTATGGCCTTAACCTCCTCAATCTGAGAGGAGACCCGTGTCCAACAATAGAACAAAAAATTGTGTCGGTAGATGGCAAGAAGGGTCTGAAAAGGCCGACGAGGAATAAAGACAGTAATAGACACGCGTCCGGTTTGTAAGGATAGAGATATTTGTCACTCAGTGCACCTAGTCTACCCCATAAAGGGCCTGGCGTGACAATATAAAAACTTAATTAAATCGTATACTCACAGCGTGAACGGAGTTAGGGTCGGAAAGCCAGTTGTTGTACATGGTCTCCACGTACGCTGAACTGGATCCATTGAGGAACGGCTCCGCTGCTGTCGAGCTCTTGAACCTTGAATTCACCACCACTGCGGCATTCTGCATAGAGAATAAATCAAATGTACCATAAAACAATAAGTTATCAAAAATATGGCCATACCTACTTATTCGGCGGGATTCAACCCGAAACCTACAGGCTTGCGTAAAAATTTAAAATCGAAAAAAGGCGAGTTTCTCATAAAAAACAATTTTGTATATCTCTACATTTCGTCTCTACATTAAATGCTTATAAAATCTAATCTGCTACTAAAGTAATAAAACACCCTAAAATAATTAACATATTGTTCTACTCGTCTGTACATAAATATACGATTAGCTTGTGTTTATATTTTTAAACAGCTATGAAAAACCCAACAGGTACATCATACGTCACCACCATCGCCTGCGTATTGCGGAAACTAATTAGCTCAGCAACACGCACTGCGCAATACACGGTTATAGCTTGTGTCGCTACGTCTCATTACTTGTAACCCGCAGATAAAGAGTACATTTCTTATCAGTCTAAAGGGGGCTCGTCGTACTGATAATAGCAAGATATTATAACTAAATAGGTAGATTTTTATGCGTTGAATTAAAAATAGTTTTTTTTTTCCATCGACGTAAGTCATGACTCACTGCGTTCGCTCTTTCAGCATATAATACCAAACCAGTACTAAATACGTATTGTTATATCAGTAAAAACCGTCATGTTTGTAGCAATGTAACAATTTGCTGGAATGATTGGTGGTGAATTAAAGACAAAATGTCCCTTAGATGTCCAGAAGCCTTTGTTGAGGGAACAAACTGAGAAAGAAAGAAATTGGTAGCGTGGTCTAAGCTAATAATATTGGGAGAAGCAACGCATAGTTCAGTTCAGCTATAAGCGGATTGATCTGGCGTATATATACGCATGTATGTACCTATGTATATAAATAAATTTTTACACTTCTGCCGTTGTGTTCGCATCACGCAAACTGAACAGATTTTGATCAAATGTTTTTAGTTTTAATTCTTAGACACTTGGTCTTTATCTCAAAAAATTATCACGATATTTTCATTTGAAGTACAGTTATTAAAGTTTTTAGAAAGTACTACTAATTATACAATCTGTCTCGTGTAATTATGGTGACGTTTTAAGATTTGCAAAGTATATTTTTGCCTCCAATATTTTTTGTTAACTTCTCTGTAAATGTATTATTATTATCATAAGCGAAGCAGACGAAGTCGCGGTTATGTACTAGTTATATTTATCTATCTGGAGTATGTTCCTAAGTATACATAGTCTATAGTCTAGACTAGATAATATTGTTTCACGGCATTTTATTATCTTTACATAATTACATAGCGTCTTTACTTTAGATACTTAAACAGCGAAAAATAATAATTAGTTAAAATTCGTTCCGAATGTAACGATTAGCGCAGATGACCGTTAACTACGACTAATAAAAAATCGATTATTCCTCAAATCATTTTAAATTATATTGGATTTTTGTATTGTCAATTATTTCAAGTACCCCATAGTCATTGTAATATAAATTATGATCTTTGGCGTGTTAAATTAAAATTTGCAAATGAAAAAGAACATCATTGCCAAGATAATAGAATCGATTATTACTGAAAAGAATACAATAGCTTCAGTTAAATTGCCTTAAAAGTATTACAATGGTATTATTCAATGGAAGGAATCTGTAGAATAGAATGTTGTTTCTATGCAATTAAAAATTACAGTGCTACTTAACACTGTTTACTCAATTTGCCGAATTTAATAAAAACAAGGGAATTCTATGGTAATCGAACATTATACAGATTAACTGCTTAGATTTTGTTCACTTACTAAAAGTTTTATTAAGTATTACTCATCAGATTGATAGGTCATGTTAGTTTTATTTCAACTGCTAAGTTGCATCGCCACAGTAAAATGACTTAACATAGGATTTCAATACAATGCAAATACACTGTGACAAGTATAAAAACTATTTGAATTGCAATAGTAAAGTACATTAAATTCCCCACTTAATAAATTGATAACCTTATTAAAGTTATCCAAATGATTCATGGATTAAAGTGTCAAATGATAGGTCAGTGTTAATGTTTTATCAAAGTTTTATATCTGATAAATATGAAATTTTATCAATGACACCAAAGTCTAGAGGACACATGAGATAAGATTTTTTGCCGTCAAATATGTTACCTTAACCTTAAACTGATTGATGCAAAGATATGCTTTAAAGTGATAAACCAAGACCTGGCTTAGAAAGTGTAGATATGGATAGAAGTGAAAAATTAAAATTCAACATTAATGATAAAAATCTAAGTTTATTTAGTTTCACTAGCTGCATAATTTTTCTTTAAAACTGGCTCTAATTTACTATTTGGTGACTTTTTACATGTCCATTCATTTGCGACTAGAGTGTAATATTCCAAAAACACTATAGTTCAGAAAGTTTGAATCATATTTATTATTCTATGAGTGTTATAATGACATATGACTTATAGTCTGTTAAATGGTATATAACTATTATAATAGTCATATAATAATTATGGTTTCAGACTTTCTGAACTGTTATCTGTGAGACAGTGTTTTTGAAATATTACACTCTAGTCGCAAATGAGTGACATATACAAACTCAACGTAGTTTTGACATCAAAAATTAAATACATGAGGGATCTTTATATGAAAATTGGCTTAAGGGAATACAGAGCATCCCTATTAATATAGTAATTTGCATTTTATAATGATAATAAGAGCAATCTCGCATCACCATGTATGTCTCTGGGCTTTTTATCTTGGAGACCTGACAGTTTTTTAGAGATAGCACAAATTTAAAGGACATATGTAAAGAAAAATATGTTTCGCGGCTAAAATAATAATATTAATGTGGAAACAAAACCTTACCTGTGGTTTTTTTAGAAGCCATGATGCAAATTTCTCAGAATTGCCGATTGTGTTTGATGCTTTGAAGACCAACCTTGCACGATGCATGATTATTTCTTTTTTGTTATACTGCTTTCAAATGTAAATGTCTTATTGATCCTGTGAAAAATAAGAGTGAGATGTAGCCGTTTTATTAGATATGTAAAACCATAATGATTAATGTATGTTGTTAGTTTTAATGTTTTGATGTATTGTGTCATCTCAAATATTAAAGTGTCGAAGTATTTATATGATTATACATTCTTGCAAACCCCTTAAGCCACCATATTAATATGAAAAAGATAAAAAGGAAATAAAATCAATGTAGAATCATGAAAAAGGACATAGGATAAGTATGGAATAAATTAAGCTATCCTTAAAAGTTTGGGAGTTAAACCGATAGATATTTTAAGCATCATTTCATAAAACTTGATCAAACACTGTTCTTTTCCCAGAATATTTTTTGAAATAATTCTAGTTTTCGTTAAATTTTTCACTTAAACAGACAGAAATTTGATTCAAATGTATATTGGAGTAGCTCAAATATTACTTTTATTTGTTCAAGGACGCCTGATCTTAATTAACTTAATTAACAGAATGGTTTATAACTATGTATAAAATTATATATGTAATTATTTGGCCTGCTATGTAAACAATGTAGGAAGGTTTAAAATGGCCTCACATGTAATATTACTTTTGGTGCTCACAACTCATGATGACATGATCAAAAATAAGAGTATATGAACACTAAATATGCAGACCTTTAGTCTATGTTTTCTGTTGTGTGTTAATTCTACCAATATACATAGTTTGGCCTAGGGATGGGCAAAAAATAATCGATATAATTATATCGGCGATATTTTTATTTCCATATTTATTTTTGAATATCAAATACGATATTTTTTCAACCGCTTTATTATATTTTGTGGTATAAGATCGCTCTTTGGGGTCTGTGAATACGACCAAACAAGCAAACAACCTTTTTTCATCTTTTAAGGCATTTATGTACCGAGCAAACGAATTTTTTTTCTTCCTTATAAGGTATCTAGACCAATCATTAACTACGAGTAAAACAATCAATTTATCGAAATACCGATATTTTTCACTCTACTCACATTGATATATTTTAACAATATCAATACCATTTATATTGTGTGTCAATATCAATACCATAATACCATTTATATAATAGTTCCGCCAGTGTGGCAGCCCAATGCCCTCTCATTCTGAGAGGAGATCAGTTTTCAAAGTGGAATGACAAAATAATAATGAAAAAATGTACATTTCTATGGATAATTAATTAATACCAATTCATTATACACTTAATGAAACTGTCATGAATTACTTAAGACAATGATCAAACAAGTGGGACAATGAGATAAAAAGTAATAATAAAACTCAAAGTAGGTCACTGTGACCATTACAATGCCAAAGCAACTGGCAAATTGACAATCTATATACACTGGTATATAGCTTTGAGGCCTTGGCTTATTTAATTTGCATATATTTAACACAAAAATATGATTTGAAAAAAGTACTAATATCTAATACAAATTCTTTCAAATTTGAGTTAGCTAATTATTGCCATGTATTACTTAATGTTATTGATCTGAATTAACTATACCCAAATACATTCAATTATTTAACCTTTAAAATCAAAAAAAAAAACATAAATAGTATAATTTTGATTCACTATTAAATTAAAGGATACTTTCAATTAAATCTTGAAACAATTGGCATGCTTCCAAATACAAATATAGATCAATTTGAGTATATTATTTTGATATATACTTAAGTCATATAAAATGATAATGATGATGATATGCTAATGATCAATGTTCAGATAAATTTAGTATAGACATATAGAAACATATTCAGATGATAAATAAAGATTTTAAATGTTGAATTGATTAATGAACATGAATAATAAATGCAGGAGCATGTTAGATCTGCCAAGATAGAGATATATAGTGCTGGGTGTTTTTTGCCTACCCTTTAAAAGATCCAGAGTGATTATGTAACAACAATTAAAAGGATTGCTTTTATTGGTAATGCTCAAATCATAAAAGAACCATAAATGTATAAAAACCAGCTAAGAAAATGATCAAAAACATCAAGATGTGTTGCATAATAATACTCCTCTCATAATTCTGCATTCTTTAAAAAATGAATTGATTTCATGCTTTAATCATGTACCATATATTATGTAATGTTATATTGATTGAATTTAACTATTTATGACTAAAAAAATTTAAAAAGGATTGTACAGAAATATATGTCTGTGACATAAAATGAACATCATGCTATTTAGTCACAATTAGATTGATAAACACAGGGGGTTCCAATAATTTATACATAAAAAATAGAATTCCTGCCTTATTGCCATCGTTATACGGGAATATATATCAGTGTAGTGATAAGAATATGTGACGTAATATATATTTGAGCTGCAACCTGTCATTAAAAATTATATATACAATTCTAAATTTATTACGCTTATGTTGCACATTTCGAACCACGGTGACCACTGGTATGTCAAGGTTACTTTTCATACAAAAACCTATAATAATTTATTCATGATTTTATCATTTAATGAATGGTTAAGCATGCCTCTTCCTTGTATTATGTATAATTATTAAATATATATTCGAGAAATACCTAGATAAAACATTTTTATGTATAATTAGGTGGTGACAGATTGCCATCGTGCCTTACAGTTTCAGTGATCAATATATTTGACAATTTTTTTCATACATATAAAATATCAGCATCTTACCTAATTCGAAGTTATCCAGAAAAGAAAAATGATAAGTGATCAATACTGAGATCCCGTGATTCAAGGTTATATAACACTCCTTTCTATTGCGTACAAAATGAAATGTTAGCACTATGAAACACTTGTAATTTCAAAAATTCTATTGTTCGTGTGAGAAATTTATATTTAAAGAGTGTATTTAACTGAAGAAAACCTTTACCTTTTACACTATTCGGATAAAATACTAAAGTACGCAATATTAATTTTGAAATAATTTAAAGAAAATATCGAACATCTTTCTCGGCCGTTTTATGCTTTACTTTACTTTCCACCGTTCTTACGGCATAGATAAAAATGAGAGGGAGGAGGTTGAAAAATTGAGTACCATAGACAATAGTTATTTCTTTCTTTATTTTTAAATGCAAGCAAAAGTGAAATTACCACTAAAGGCTTTGTGGGCCATTAGTACGCGTGGGCCATTATGTAAAAATAAATTCTAATAATCAACACGATCTGTAACGCCCTAATATCACAACACAATACTTGCGTAAAACTACGGTTTAATAATTATTATCTGCACAATAATATATAATAGGTAGTGTTATGCCGGGGAGTTAGAAGTCTTCGGAACCGGCGTGCATGTTTATAGAGATTGATGAATGTGGAAGAAACACGGCAGGTATGCAAGGAGAGGGATATTTTTTGGTATTCCGTGCTATCTGCCTACCCCGTAACAGACTCGGCGTGAAAATAGTATGTCCTGGACGGTTGAGTCACTTTGAATTATATTCAGCAAAGATTGTCTTGGCACTTCAGCATTATGTTAGTATTATTGTATTTTAAAGCCCCAGCTTATATTAAATAGATTGATTCGCCTATCTCGGTTAACATTATGAAACATTATTGAATACAAAATATATTTCATACTTTAAAAGAATCAAACAATTTTAATATATAAGTGCTTGAGTAAAGAAGCTTTGGATTTTGTTACAAATATCCTGCAAACTTTTTCAAAGACAATTAACGATATGTCAATTTCGGATTCAAATTGACATATGTTTCGTGACAGTTGACGTACTGAACAGATTTGCTTCTTACTTCAATGTTGTTTCTCTGCAATTATTATAAAGTGATAAAATATATTCCAACGAAAACACTAGAGCTAGAGATTTAACATTTTTGTATCAAGAAGTAATCACTATTATCTAAATAAACTGCAGTACAAAAGGTCCAATATGTACAGAATTTCTGGACGTATCCTAAAAATACCCAAAGAAATGAGTAGAATAGGAAAATTTCAAACAATTGATCATACTTACAAAATACTGTCTCCAACTGCCCTGAACTCGTATAAAATCCATCGCAATTATTCATGTACCAAAAAATTCTTCGATTATGAAAATTTGCGCCAGAATTCTTCAAAGTATTTGCTATATTCCTTATTATTTACTGCTGCTGCCTATACGTCGTATAGAATTTGGTAAGTTATTATAAGTACATTATTCAACACTAATAAATTATCTATTAATCTTGCTGACTACTGTAATATTGTCCTAATGCTCATTGAAGTACATTTCTGTGATTAAAGGGGTCTGATACATCACTTTTAAAATGTCCACATCTGCTTTATTTGTACACTATTTTGAACAGTAAACCATTCACAACAAAAATAGCTTGACTATGGTATAGCCCTAAAAACAAAATCATATCCACAGTACTAAGTAAAGTTAGGTGACAAATTAAATATTGAATGTAATGTGTTTTACTAAATGTGAATATATGTGAAAGGGCATACTAAGTTTTGTTCCCATTATAATACCTGATACTTCAGATATCTTTGTTGTAAGTACAGAGATGAACAATTCCATTTGTCAATAATCCCAAATGTATAAACTCGTAACTCCCAATAGACAAATATTTATAGGAATCTTAATTACACAATGCTAACCTGTAGGGCTAAAAGCACTTAAAAGAAAGAGGAAGGTGTCTTCTTAATTAAGTGATTACTATAAGAACTTCAAGTGAATGTTATAAAAGGAATAATACACTTCCATATGTGTGAATAAATTAAAAATAAACCAATTAGGTTTCTGCCTCATTGGTTGAGTGGTTGCTAGTGTGACTGCCAAAACCCCAGGTTGACTACTATTTGAATTTTTCTAGTTAAGAATGTACATAGTGACTTCTAGTCTGGAATTTTGCCCTGTGTATGGCAATTGGGTCACCATCTATTCCATGGAGCTTAAATGTAACTCATTAAATGTGGGAGTGTATTACATTCCTCTATATGTTTGTTTGGGGATTAAAGGGATGACATTGCATTTTTCAATAAGGTTTGAACTGATTTCAAATAATTTTTTTCAATTAGCTTTTTATTGTGACACTGATATTTCTAACAATCATCTACATTGCTGTTATATACTTAATGTTTGAGTTTGCATAGTTGATCTTATATTGAAAATTATAGTAACAAAATGTACTGCAACAATAAAAAAATATAACTGAAAGACTAATACTTTAAGAGTATAGCTTTACAAAGAGTAACTTATACTATTCATTATGTATTAAAATTCTGTGAGAAATGACACACAACTAATATTCATGTATGTTTTAAGGTTGAGAAACCAAGTATTCCCTGCAATAACTGCTGCAGAAGAAATTGTTGACACAAATTCTGATGGTGAAGTTGACACCAGGAAGAAAAGATTTCGTAAGGAGAAGATTGGCTTCCGCGACAGAAAGGTATGGTTACCTCTTAGAAAGTTTAATTAAATTCTTTGTTTGCAAGATTTATTGATCTTTTTTAAATATACCCGCTGTGAATGTGTTATTAGAATCTACAGATTCCTTATTGTGAGTCTTATAAAGTTTTTGAACATAGATGAATAATATACTTGAATTGTGCTTAATTTTTTTTTTGAAATGGATTTTAAACAAAAGGAAATTAAATCAAAATAACAATTACAGGGTATTTGTTTCTTTTTTCTTTTATGATATGTGTTGATTTACTTTTTCCTTTTTTTTATTATTATTGCCTTATTTCATTTTTGTTTCTGAACATAGATAATTGAGTACGAAAATCGTATGCGGGCTTATTCTACCCCAGATAAAATATTCAGATACTTTGCCACAGTGAAATTGACTTATGGAGAAAACACAGAAGTTTATATGACACCTGACGATTTCTTGAGAGCCATCACACCTGGCATGAAGCAGCCTGATGGTATTTTTTTGTTTTCATTGTTACGTATGTTATGCTTAATTAATACTTTTTGATTTTTATTTTTTCATTTATGGGGTAAAGGGCTAAATGCTTGACATCATTTACTTGTGCCATATTAATTTTTTCAGTTATTAAATTATTATTTGTACAGTTTGAGTATCAAAATGTATATCATCCAAATAATATGTTATCCAAATATCCAAATGTATACCTAAAATCAAATCCTTAATAGTTTCCACCTACAGTGAAAGATGGTCAACAACAGTTTTCTAGGATCACCACAAATTATTTGTTGAATAACTTTGTCCATATCTATTATTTAAAATTCCGTGAATTTAATGTTTAGAACCCATCATGACCTGTGTTTCTTCAAAGATCAAACTGCTCTTAAAGAATTTCCACACCTACCCCATCTGGAGTATTTGAGTTTTATTAATTATTAGCAAATTGCAAGTGAGTCTGGTCAATGACATCTTATCAGCTTCATCATTACTACTAGTTAAGTACTCATTACATTACTAACAAAACCTGACCATGACCATTTGGTTTGGGACGCTGCTGAATAGATCATCGAGTATGAAAACCGCATGCGCCAGTACTCCACACCGGACAAGGTATTTCGATACTTTGCCACCTTGCAGGCTCAGCACCATGACCAGCACGAAGTGTTCATGACACCTGATGACTTCCTGCGATCTATGACTCCAGGGGTCAAACAGCCTGATGGTAATTAACTTTTAATGATGAATGCCATTAACGCATATAACATAATTGATTTTATTGTAACATCATCCTAGACATTAAGTGTACTAATAATATAAATACCAATATATTTATAAGGATATTATATAATATTGACAAACTATAGTACAAACAATGGAAGTTTTTATCTCATTGTCATCACACAGTATATATTTTCTCATTATGTAATTTTATTTTTACATGAACAATTTGCTCCACAGGATTAGGGTTAGATCAGTACAGAAGATATGACCCAAAGGTAAGTTTCTTGAATAAGAAATGATAGATACATACATGACATAATTTAATAACTAACCATGTTCTTTGTAATTCTATGTCTATATAGAGACGGGTGTGACACACCTGCTACACACAGAACTGTTGGAACATACTAGAACAGCGATGGCGAACCTTTTGAGCTCTTAATTGCGTCAACATTTTGAAAAATCGAAACATAATTTTCGTGGCGTTTCAAACATCACAAAAGTAAAGACCAAAAAAATTTAAATTCTTATTTTTTTGTGAGTTATTTGTTTAATGGTATTTAAAATACAAAAACCAAATGTAATTCATGAAACCAATGATTTACATTTAAAGTTTAACGTATTCCATTGACTCTTAACATGAAACATCAAGTAATATATAATATGTAATCAACTCTGGCTGTTATGATAGAGAAATATATGAATTTAGAATTTTTTTTGTATTTGAAGAAGCGTGTCACCAAAAATGAGCTCGCGTGTCAGCACTGACACGAATTTCGTGACCGGTGACGTGCCCAAAATATTGTGTCTTGTGCATTGGTTCGCCACCCCTGTTATAGAAGAATATTATACAATAACGTAATGAATATACTTTTATAATAACCAAGTAACGAAACGTTTAAACAGATGAAAAATAATTCTGATTGTCTTATCGTAAATAATTTTTCACTATTATAATATATTTTTTTTAAAGAAATGCAGTAATAAATATTATATTATATGAATCATATGAATGATTTTGTTGCTAATGTACAGTTAAATAAAATATTCAAAGTTGTAATGTTAAGGCGGAAATCTGTAAAATACTAATGCAAAGGAACACACAATTAAAAAAATGCAAAATCATCGCTCTTTTGGTATTTAGTGATATAGGGAGTAACATTAGAAAAACTGTATTACTATATGAATACTTTTGAAAAATCGGCTGCTCAAAGTTATTAGTAATTAGTTTGTAATGCATGGCAAATTGTTAACATGTTGCATTTTGAGCAACAAGTATTATTTGATACCTCAATCAAAATATTCGTGTTTCTTCAGAGAAGTCAGTAAGCTGTCGCACTAGCACCTTCTTTCAAGCCACTCACACCTCTTTCTTGTCTTTTCAGAACATCGATGAGGTACTGTCCCTTCTCTTCTTCTCAATCTCAATATCGCTCACATCTTCTTTGTAATATCTCTTTTGTATTTGCACAGGTTTTTTGATTGGCCCCTACCGTGCTAATTCACCCTTGATTGGCACGTCTAAAAGTTTACGCATTTTAGTTTCAATAGGTTCACTAGATCTTTAGGTCACTTTAGTCTTATGCGTTCCTATGCCTGTTGTTTTATTTATAGCTGTTTTTATAGTTTCGTATCTAATTTTAGAACTAGGTACTTAACACCACACTTAGCATGCATCCCCACGTGTACAATGTGTCTCCTTTTTCATTTTTGTTTTGTCTTAGTTGACTTTCATATACTCGTATGCTGTAATGCTTACTTAGTAAAAATAAACGTAATTTTTCCATATTTCCAAACGTCACTGTAATAAGGATTTTTGAAGTGAATTTCATTTAAACTAGAGCTTGCGTCATAATAGGTCAAATTCTAGGAATATAGATTTAGGTAGTAGCTTTGAATTCTACAAATAGCAAATTATGAATTTCAAATAACAGAGGTTGTAATCTAATGGCTTTATAATTATTACATATCACACATTCTAAGGTTATTTCTGCAATGCTACGTAATGTACAATATTCTTTTGTTACATAAACAGAGCATCAGCCAACGACTTAACTTAGACTTGGATGAAGATTCCATCTTCTACAAGCTCGGCTCTTCAGGACTGATCACCTTCAGCGACTACATTTTCCTACTGACAGTATTATCAAGTGAGTGTTTCATTTTTGTGATTATTTATTTGTTGCAATAAAACGCCAGATTTGCGTTAACGAGTGGATAAAATATTTATTTTCTAACATAACGACTATAAACATCTGCTTTGTACCCAAACATTTCAAAATCTATGCCGTATATTTTTAAAAGATCATCAAGCATTTCCTCATCCAGCTGACTGTAATAGTATTTCAACAAGGCGGGTGTGTTCTTGCCATCGCGCGACTTATTCATCACAGTACGAAGTCGTGTCCTGCGATCCCTTACCCTGCGCTCCAGGACATGACCGAGTCCTAGCTGCTGAACTACGTAGGCCGAATCCCGGGATAAAGTTTCAACTTTCGCTATTACACTGAAATTAACTGCGCACGGCGAACAAAACTGATAATACGGCGCCCAGTGCTCGTCAAACGTGAACACGCGATCTTTAGCCTTATGTTTTGCAATCAAATAAGCCACAAATTCGTAAAATGTTGGTCCAAAGCTCTTTATGGGTCCTAAAACTTTAGACGCGTGCTCCCTGTGTTCTGCGACAATCGTTCTCGCCAGCTTTCGGTAATAAGGCGGTGTTACGTTTTCCAATTTATCCCGGTAAGCCGATAGCAATCTCACGAAAGGTTCCCGTACAACTAGTAACGAAATAACGCCCGGGGTGTTGACAGCGTCGCGGAGTTCCTCGACGCTCGGCCGCGGAAATTTCCTTCTAGCCAATGTTAGCGGAGTGTACCTCGTTCGCGCCAAAAATTTCTTGTCATATCCACCTGAAGCGTAAACGATGTGTACCAATTAATTTTATCACATGAAAAATTTTGAATGAAAATCGAAAATTATTAGGAATCCCACGCTTGGGCATACCTAGAATATTAAATTTATAGAGCCACGACGAACTCGCCGCTTTGAATATATTGCACCACACGAGATTATGAGCGTGATCGACGAAAAATTCCTTGTTGTTTATGGGTTGTGAGTAAAGAGAACGTAGGCGGCAAACTTCCTGGACCCTCGCCACTCGACCTTCTAAATCTTGCAACGTTACGTTGTCTGGCTCCAGCGACTCTTTGTTTTCACTAATATCTGGTTCGTCGTCGCCCAGAACCGGTCCTTGCATCTGTAAACACGAAATTAAACCTATAAGAATCACATAATATACTGATTTAATTATTTTACACAACGATTTGGTATCAAGTATGTAAACAAAGCACTAAATTCCCATATTACCAGCCATTTAGTGTAATTGTCAGGTACAATTGACCAGTCCTTCACTGGCGCGTTTACGTTGCTTTTGAATATTGTCATTTTCATCACCACCATGTACAGCGTGGCCCAGAAGAGGAACGTCGCCGTTTTCGCTCCGCACCTCAAATATTGGTAGGCTTTTGTTTTTATCCGCGAGCGAACCCGTTTCGCTGATATTATCATTTCGCCGCGTCATGTGGTATTGATGAGCGAATAAAAATATAACGAGAAACGATTTGAAGGGGGAGGAAACAATGGGCAGTTAGCGGTTTAAGCAACTAATCACTTGAACATTGTTTCGGTGTCACTTTACTCGAGTATAGGTGCTTGTGTGTGAAAGAGGACCAACTACGCAGCATCCGCGCAAGGCTCACGGAGCATGAGCGAAGTTAACGATTTTGCGATCCCGTCGCGACTCATCTCCAGATCGGTCGGCACACGTTGCGCTACGGAAATACGTTTTGTTTAGACGTCGCTCCGGATTCGTACCTAGTGCCTATACATACCAAATCTGCGTATACCTTGATTCAGAACACGTCATAGGGTATATCTTTCGCTCTGATATGTAGTCATTGATTAAAATTCGTAGCAAAATTTGTCAGTCCAGGAAATTATATACCTACATATATAATTATATTTAAAGGTGAAGTAATTATTTTTATCTATTATCGCATTAATTTGTGAATGCATTAACTGCATTCAGATTTTAATTATCTTTGACTAACAATTAAAACCGTTTACGTTTATTGTTATATCATTTGTGTTGAAAAATATCAAATGAAAAAATTATGGATACTCGTATATTCGATGTAGTTTAAACTACATTTTGTTTTTTCTCAAACATAAAATAAAATGAAATAAACTTTTATAATAATAACCGTATTTGACAAAGACGTAGTAATGAACGCAGGCATTGGAAAGGCTGGAATAGTCAAATAGTGTAATTCTAATATAATTGACGACTTATAGTCAGATGTATTTGTTTTTACTATCGTTTGTGTTTCAGTTTACGTCATGCCAGCCGGGCTGAAAAACATAGGTAAACTCTACGTAGAGTTTATAGACAAGGCAGGCTGTACACTTTGTCCATTGTTTCGATATTTATTTATATAATTGTATGTTTTACGTCACAACTATCTTTTTATAAGTACAACTTAACGCAATAGAATGATTTTTTTGCTATAAATATTTTATAATTTAACCAAAAAATATCAACTTAAAATAACATAATAAAACATAAACCAAAATTAAATAAATCATAAACTCAGTGATTATAACTTATTACATATACCACCACCTTTGCGATATTTTTGTTGTCTATAATCCGTGCGCGACAACATTACACCTGCCTGCTGCTGCCTGCCATATGTAGTCCTTGTAATTACTAAATAATGTCCATTTTTAGATATAAATATATTACTATTTACTCCACACATCTTTTAGAGTGTATCGCTAAATCTGATAATACATTGTTATTTGCACTGCTCAAAATTACATCTATAATATTTTCACTTTTTCACGAGTTAGATAGTCGCATTATATTGAATGTTAAAACATGCATCATAATTTTCTAAAATATATCGACGAGCAATAACAAAATAATACCAAACCGAGAACAATATCAAAAAATATCTACTGCTGTAATTAAAACACGCTTTTACAAAATAAGATTTTCTAGAACAAACTACAGTAAACAAACCTACCTGAATAACCATAAAAATGTTAAAATGTATAGTCATTCTACTTTGACTTATTAAAGGGAGTGTGTTCATTTCGTTTTATCCTATCTCTTGGGGGAGCTATTAGGAATATTTAAAAGTCCTATTTAATATACCCTCCGTTATCGGATAAAGAGGTTTCGAGGTTTAAGGGAATTCCCCCGAGGAGGGAGTGCAGGGCTGTCCACTGGTGTGAGAAACGATCTGCTGCTAAAATCGTAATATCGCACGTAATATCTACCGAATACCCTATATCTACCGAAATATGTACTGCAATTTTTAGTCAACTACCTACAATATGAATTATAGTTTAACTTATATCTATTTAAAACCTATAAAATATTTATTATCAAATAATTAAAATCGTGGGTGACTTAGCTAGCAGTACGGTATGAGCATCTACATTTACTCCTAATGCCGCGGCTTTATAAAAATGAACAGATGAGTTTTGCGTGTAATGCTGTGTCTGTTTGTCAGAGATCCAATGTGTATAACAATTCATACCAGATTATACTAGAATTAATTATGCTGCTTCGCCATCGACACGAGGAAAACAAAGGCGGTTTTGCTGATGGATTTTTAATGAGACACAATTTTGTATATTTATACACCACATATGCATGTGACGTACTCCACATAAAGGGACATAATATGTTTGTCATTAACATTATTGACACAACTGCTGTGCAAGGACCACCTTATTACCCTAAAGCGTACTCTTCCAGACAATAACTTCAAAATATTGTTCCTTATCTCATATTCATCATCAACTCTTTTATTGTTCCATTTTTGGACACGGGTCTCCTCAAGAAATGATTGCGGTCTGCCACACATATCAAAGCCTTAACCGATTCCGTGCGGCGCTCTTTGATGGCACTCGATCCACGGCACCACTGTGGTGCCATCCGCACGGAATCGGTTTAGGGACATTATGAATAACTCAATAATAATAAGTGCACGGGTTTCCTCGCGATTTTTCTTTAATCATTATCATTAGCCTACTCCCGTCTGTTGCTGGACATAGGACTCTCCAATAGCACCTGAGCTCGTGGCATCCAACCCCTGCCAGCCACTTTACATATATCATAACACCACCTAGCTGGAGCACATCCTACGCTACATTTGCTAACACGCGGTGTCCACTCCAGAACACGAAATTATATTATTTTTTAGGTATTCTTCCATTATTAGAAGCTGCTAATTTTGGAAATTATTCGATAAACGCTTGTAGCGTCTCGTCGTCACTTCGAGATCGCGTTCCGCATGTTCGACCTGAACGGCGACGGCGACGTGGACTGCGAGGAGTTCGAGAAGGTGGCGGCGCTCATCCGCCAGCAGAGCAGCATCGGTTCCAGGCACCGCGACCACGCCAACACCGGAAACACGTTTAAGGTGAACACGATCTTTCGTATTTGCCCACACCGAGAAAAATCTGGCGTGATTATGTAATAATAATAATAATATTTGTACAGCATGCTCAATTTATCTATAGTGTGATATAGACCTGAAACAAATAAAAAAAATACCTTGAGAATTTCCGTCACCTACGATGCCACCACCATTTTTTCGTAAATAACAATGTACGAAATAAGTTGAAATCTAAAATATTTGTTTAAATGATTGTAAATCTGAGTCGATAATAAATGTATATTTTATGTAAATTAAAAATATTTAATGTTTCAGGGTATAAATTCAGCACTCACAACATATTTCTTCGGTCCGAAGCTGAATGAAAAACTGACGATTGAGAAGTTCTTGGACTTCCAACAGCAACTGCAGAGAGAGATATTGTCCCTCGAGTTTCAGAGGAAGCAACCAGGTAAGATGATTAACTGTACCATGTTACTTTAAAAGGACCGGGCGAAATATAAGATAAATACATTTTGTATGTGTAAATTTGTGTGGATATAATAAATGTATGCGTCCGTGTGTGCATGTATACGTGTGGGCGTGTGCGTTTGAAAGTTAACGTGTAAGAAAGAGAGAGAGCATCAGTGTGAACTAGTATATTCACATATCATATATTAATTAACTAAAGTATGTAAATCAGATACGTTCTTTTAACAATAATTACAGATGAAAACGGCCGTATAACTGAAGCAGATTTTGCAGAGCTGTTACTAGCCTATGCCGGATATCCGGCTAAGAAGAAGGCCAGGATGCTGAAACGTGTCAAGAAAGCGTAAGCAAACTGATACGATTATTACCAACTGTTCTATCACCCAACTAATTGATATGGATATCCCCAACAGAATAAGAGTGAAGGCCATATGTTGCGACAACAGGAGATTTATGTATAAGTATATATCATATGTATAAGTATATGTATATGACTAAATATGACCTTCATTGAGTGTATGTATATACCTTGTAATGAATGAAAGAATTTGAATTTGAATTTAATTAATTGTTAATTAAAAATTTCTTACTTTTA
>DWEC01000233.1:0-19188 GCA_018245735.1 Microceris miodesmiata
GCCATCAATGAGTGCGTCCTACCTTTTATACCTACGGAGCCGAGACGTGGACACTGACGGTGCGACTGTCACATCTGTCGCAGAACCGATAACCGTAGGAGTAGACGTGTTCCGAAGTGGAGACCGCGTCTTGGCAAACGTAACGTAAGGCGCCTTCCAGCTAGGTGGAGTGACGATATACGCAAAGTGGCTGGCAGTAGTTGGATGCGAGGAGCTGAAGGTCGAACTCAGTGGCGTGCTATTGGAGAGGCCTATATCCAGCAGTGGACGGAAATAGGCTAATAATGACGGTGATGATGAAGAGAACCGCAGGAATATTATAAATTTCGAATCAACGTGCTAAATCATAAATAGGTACATTTATAACGAAGTCATTCGTACGATCGCATAGTGAAAATTAAAAAGATCAATAATTTTATTGATCAGGACTTTACTGGTGCGCGTGTGTGAAGAATCAAACAATGATATCAGCGGGAACGGAATAATGCGCACCTGTGTATCTTATCTAATGTTTGTACCGATCAACAGCGCAGAGATACAATGGACTAAGTCAACTCACCGGGTCCTCGTCCTCCGGTTGTTTCGGTTTGTCATCTTTGTCACTTCCGCCGATCTGGAATGTCACCCCGGAGCTCGCTGGAACGATACAACTTTTTTCAAATTTATGTATTTAGCCCGTTACCAAGCGCATGAGCCAACTAATGTTAACTGGAAGTAGATACAAACAATAAAGTTAGTAATATATTGGAACATTCTTCAGATAGAGCTCAGTGCTATTGAAGAGACCTATGTCCAGCAGTGGCAGGTATTATGCTGGTTATAATGATGTACTCATTTTTTTACGCCCACATACAGAACAAATACTTGTGCTCATCAAATAAATATTTATTCTGGGTGGGAATCAAACCCATGACCTTCCGATCAGCATTCAGGTCGAATGGTCAACATTTGAGCAGAATTTGAAGGGTAAGTATACTGAAGAAAAAAGGTTTCTTTCCTAAAATTTGTAACGAGACATAGCGTATCTGTTTACTATCGTTATCTTTTTAGGAATTTCATTTTTAGGAAGCGTATTTAGCATGTACATGCTACTCTTTATGCTTCTTGTAAGCTATTAATGAATGGTGACCTATTATGTACATATTTATGTATGTGATGATGTTGCATTTGTTTTGATATTCGATTTTGACAAGCATGCATCTCATTAACATCCGGTTTAGTGAACAATGTCATAAGTCGTAAACAAAATGAGGTGAGGCGACATTGCGTCAATTATAAATAATATCTTATTTCCTTCATAATAAATCACAAATACTAACTACACTAAGATGAAAAAAATTCAAATTTACAGCCACCATAAATATAAAATGTTTTTACCAACTGCAATAACAAGGGAAAATATATTTTGGCAAAGTCGAGCAGTTACGAAAACGAATTGAAATGGGAGGGACATAAAACTGCGTGCTGTGTCCGACTATAAATTCAGAGCATAAGTTTTTTAATGGACATCGGGTAAAACTTAACGTTAGAACAGCTATAATACATGGAAAATATAAAAATTTGTCCATACATCAAAATGCATAGATAAAATTATATTCGAGAATATGTTATCACAAAATATATGGATGATATTAATTTTAATATGGAGATTTTGAACGAACGGAAATGTTTGTCATCGTTACATAAAACACCTACGAGCAACGTCTATGCGGGTATCGTCTGTAAATTATTATGCAATCTTTATTTTCTGAGCAATGAAACTCCATGCGCCAAATACACCGCATTTAGTTCTCGAAGTGACTGCAGAGAGAACATTGATCGGGAAATATGCAACGCTCAAGTTCATACCCAATGCGCCATACTCGAACGATATACAAATTGTGGCCGATTCAAGTGTTTCAGGAGCTCAATTAACTGTTTACTGTGATTGATTGTAATATTGATTGTAATACGTACATTGTATGTAGTATTGTATTCAGAGCTATATCGATATTCGATATGTATTATTAATCATATCCGATACAAATGGTATAAATAAAACAATGGCGAATGATCAATATCTGTGTCTACGTTCAAATAAAAAATATTTAAGTGTGACTGTTACTCACGTTGACTGTCCTCCTGGTACAGTGATGCCTGATGCCACAGCTGTAATATCTTGCCGCCGGTCAGTAGACGAGTACCTTCGAGGTTCCACGAAAGCGCTGTGATGGGACCGTCGGCCACCAACTTGCCGGTCTGCACCCATCGATACTCCAAGCCCTACGGATGAATACGTAAATTTTTCTTGTACCATTGGAATTCCGCCAAAACTGCTATCGTTTCATTTAGGTCAAAGTGGAGCTCATCTACCAACTATAGAATATACCTCATCTACCAACTATCTATTAGCTCGCACCTATATAAATTCAGGTCAGGCGCCCGCCATTTATTCGGATTTGAAATATTCACTCGCATCTTTCCATCGACGTTTAATGAAAATGACAAGGAAGATTATAATACTGTGTATAACCTTCAATACACATTAAACAAAAAAAATATTATTGTAACATCACGCTAGATCCCTTTGAGGGATAGTCAGATAGCACCGCGAGTCAAATATCGGTATACATCAATACGTACTTGATTTGCTTCTTCTATGTTCAAAAAGAATAAAATTATTGAAGATAAATTGTTTTGATAGTAAATGTACCGGCTTAACTCACGTACGATTTTCGGGATGGCCCGACTAGTTTCGGAGCTGTACGAGGTCCTTCCTACGCCGAGAGCTCATGAGGAAGGACCTCGTACAGGTCCGAATTGAAACAGCGTTGTTATAATAGCCAGTTAACGCGTTACATTTATCACACTGGTAAAATTAAAATGTTAATCTTCAGTTCTGCGCATCTCTAACTACCGCCAGCCACGTCACTCGTCGTCGTCGTATTCGTCGTCGTCGTCGTCGTCGTATTATCGTCGTAGTATCGTCGTCGTATTATCGTCACTCGTATATAGTATATTATCACATTGGTAAAATTAAAATGTCACAATTATTACAGCTGCGAGAGGTAAAATGCAAAATTAAAATTGGTCACGTCTAAACGTAAAATTGGGGAGAAGCTATTTACACATGATCTTAATGTCCATTAATTATGGATAATAAAACAAATTGCCTTGAAGCAAAAAACTATAAGAACAATTTTAATATGAATTACAATAAAACATTGACGTAGCATATGTAATTAAAAATATATTTCAATTCCTAGCGTCGTCTCCTATGACCATGTAAATGCAAAAATACACAAACATTAGAATTATACCTACATCCTCACCAAAACCTGTTTAAATAAATTCAATTATGCAACAGACGAGACATATTACGTTTCCAAACGGAGGAATAATAAAATCTTTAATGAATATGGATAGCACTATAAAACTACCTGTTTTCACTAGCATTTACTATAAGAATTTGGTCTGGAAGACATCAGACATCAGTAGTAGCCTTCGTGTCGGGCGTATTCTATTTTCGTGTTTATTTTTACGCGCTTGTATCTGTAACCATATGCGCGTAAATAGTAAATTAAACGCACGCGAGTTGATTAGTCGGACATTTATTCCTCTAAAAATACCTTGAATCCAATTGAACTATATCAGAACGTTCAAATGCCCCATTCATCCACATTATGTGCCGCGTAACTCATGCTGATAATCATACACACCCACAATCAAACATTGTACTGACCAGAGAAAAGGGGCGTTCCATAAAAATGAGAAATGAATCCAAAGTAACAAGCAGAAATGAATCCAAAGTAACAAGCTAACAATACATTCAATACATTTCTATTTAATATGTTATAAAATTAATTTCACTAAAACCATTGTTCAATAAAACGGAAAATTACCCACGGCTACAGTTTTCGGCTACCATTACAATACATTATTATGAAGACCAATTTATAATACAATTGCAAATCATGTGACTGTGGGGACAGAGCGGATGAATTGAACACGGCAACTGTCAGCAGCCCGCCGCCGTACTTGTCTTGTTGCGTGCTATGTATTTACTTTCTCGCGAACAGAACGCAGAGTTCAGTTAGTGATTGCAAATTACATTACTACGCTTCAGCGCTCCCAGTTTGTAGTTTAATCAACACTGTCGTCCAACATTTGCTTTAGAAACTTTGTCGATTAAATGCCGGGTACATTAATTGCCTCTGATGGGACAGAGTTATGAAACACCACAATCTACGTCGCTAATCTCTAACGGAATATACATAGATATTCATTTGTTAAATAAATACGTTCAAATATTTTTGACAACTGCTGAGAAAATCCTGTTGGTAGAATCGAAATTTTGGAAACCTAGGTTTTAGCTTAACATTATTATTCATAATTGTCTGTGCGCTGTAATTACGACGCCTTAATTGTTAAAGTTATGAGTTATTAATAGCGGACATGGCGGTTATACTTCCTCAATATAACAATAATAAATACAGCTTAAATCGTGCGTTCGCTCTATTAAGGTAGTCACAGACGAAGTTACAATATATATTACGATGTTACAATGTATACAAAGGCATATTACGATATTACAATATATTTTCTACAGTAATCGGAATAACCAAACAATTAGTTGTAATATTATCTTTCTTTCGTCGTCAAAATATGTGACCAAATATAGCGCTACATATTATTGTTCAAATAATGACTCTAGAGATATAGGTACCGTCTGTAGTACTTTGCTATAAAGATATATTACAGTTCCGTGTGTGAAGACCTTTACACCTACATTTTCATCATTGTCCACCTCTAGATGGGATATATAGAGAGATAGACATAGGCCTCTCGTAATCGGCGCCACTCCTTCCGGTCCTGAACCTTCCGAGTCCAGCAGCTTCCCGCTGTCTTCTTCAGGTCGTCAGACCATCTGGTAAGAGAGCAACCTATGCTCCTTTTACGTTTTTTCCTCGTACATTTTAAAACATTTCAATTAGTTCTGGTTTATTTATTGGATTGATAAAGGAAAATTAATAAATAAGTCAAAATATTATTGTTGGAATATAGATAACACATTAAAAAGTGCCTTTCAGTTGTAACAATACATACATATTTTATCGTTCTACTATTGGATAAGGGTCTGCTCTTAGAATGAAATGTATTAAGGCCATAGTCTGGCATGTTCGCTAGGTTTGAGTTGGCAGACTTCACACACCATATAAAATATCATGGAGAACTCTAGTGTGCAGATTTCCTTGTGATAATCACATTCACATTTACAGCCAAGTGACAATTACTGTATTTCTTTTTTACATATGAAAGAATAAAGTAACTGTCATGTAATCCATAAATGCTATATGCTCCTCTTGTCTATAATTGCTTATCAGGTATCACATTGGTTTCCGTAATCCTTAATCTGATAAACATAATCAATGCTACTGTTATAATTCCACAATAAAATTGCAATAAATGTATGTGTTGCAGTAGTTCTGAGAGAATATATGGTATAGTGCTATCAAAAATTGATATTTTCACAATATAGTAATCACTCCTGGATAAAACCCACTAATCATTATTCATTACTTATCTAATCAATGTGATTTCCAAAATATTCTAGTGACAGTTTTATAGAGATAATGCTGGATGCAATCTACAATAACAGTCTATTTTGGTTAAAACTTTAAATACATAAGTGTATAATATTTTAAAGTACACAAAGGAAAATTATATAATTTTTAATAACAACCGGATTGTATCTGAAGAAAAAACCATTCACTATTATAATTCTATGTTATTAATACTATCATTATTCTATCTTATCAGTATCATGCTCAATGGATCAAAGACAGTCCTCTAAGTAAACATTCAAAGTCTATTTTGACATTCAATATCTTATTTCTTATAAAAATATTATGAACAAATATATATATACTTATAAATGTAAAAAATACAGCCAAAGGACATAGAAGGACATATTTATAACATTTTAACAGTATGTCACTGATTTAATAATGCCTACATACAATATCTAAATATATTTCCTATACTATAACAGTCTGTATAGTGTACTACACTTCTCAATTGTAAGTGCAAAAATAAAACAGAAACTTAAAACATAAAATACATTTCATAAATACTTACATGGGTAGTAGCAGCAGTGTGAATGAGTGGAGTCGGTTCAAATATGCAGACTTCGGCACCATAGGCAGCTGCTATTTTACCAGTGTCAGTGCTGCAGTCCAGGGAACTTATGCGAATGTAACCATGAATAGCTCCAGGGATTATTTGTACTCGTTCAAAATTAGATGCAAGGATCACAATGTTACATCCTGCTGCATATGCCTGAAATATATAAGTGAGTTAAGAAATGTGTTTACAAATTGTTTCATCGAAACACTAGTTAATTAAATAAGTATGGACCCATTTAGAAAACATTTAATGGATAGACTGTGATAAGTGAAACTAGAAATGGTAGGTCAACAATCATTATGGTCTGTCTGCTCAGTGTAGTTTCTAAAATATTATATTTTTTTAGCAGCTTAAATATCTTAATAAAAATGTAGCCAGTTGCTATGGCCCAGTTTAATTAGCTATCTAATTTTATTGCTTGAACAGAAGTTACATAACAATAAGAATGGAGGATTTAGCTAATGATATTATTCTAGAGTGCAGAGGTTACCAATGTGTGTGTAATTTATTGCTGTGGAAAAATTACATCCTTGAGTACATACAAAATTAGCTAGATCATGTCAATTGGCCAATTCTCTTACACAAAGACATGTAATATTATCCTATATATCACTTTTCAGGCAGTCTGTATTTTGTTGAAAGGTTTACAGATTAAAAGGGAATTGAAAGGATAAAAAATATATTACATGAGAATAAGTATAATATTGTGCTTTTATTTTCCTAGATTACCTGATATATCAATGTAGTATGATTGAAAATATGGTTACAAAGGTATAATAAGGACTCAGTGACTAAAAAATTTGGGAACTCCTACTTTAACATTAATTTAAAAGCTAACATGTCTAGTAGTGTTAAATTGGATAAACATATTAAATACATGAGTAATGAACATGTTGTCTTCCTACATATCTTCATGTCTTCTCCTTTCAAAGTTGCTTGAGTATGTCTAAAAATGAAGGTAGCCAGTGTATGATGGTGTTACATTCAAGTGGTATATAGCCACCACAAAGTATTAAATGCCTGTTTCTATCAATTAACAAATTAGTAACATAACACCTTTATAAACTCTTGTCTTTATTTGTGGAAATTTTGCAAATGGTGTAAATCATGTAAAACTACTTTGTAACCATTGCTGACTTACAAAACCATTTTAAAACTAATAACCATTGTTATCTATAAAGACACTACATTGTTAATCTCAACAAATTATACATATTAATTTAAAGAAATAGACTTTTATGCTATATAAATACCTACTTTATATTAAATACATAAATTTCATTTTTTTGGATTATCATTTTTAAGTAACACAAGTAATCAAAACCACCCTGAAGGAACTAAGTCATAGATCTTAATGTATAAAATAAAGCCATACATTTAAAAAGTTACAACTGCCTTAGATAAAGATCTTTTTATATTTATTGAGTGTTTTATAAATGGATGAATATGTAAAATATATGACATTATATTATAATAAGGCAGATGGTAAATGTTAAGCATCAGTAAAATTCTAATTTAATGTTTCTGTTACATAATTAGCATAAAATGAATGTGTGAGTCTGCCAATTTGGTTTCTACAAAATGAAAACCATAAATCAATTTGCATTTAACACTGAAGTGAATTCAAATTAACTCAATAAGATATGATAATAAAATTCAAATAAAGTCTAATATTTTTACAGAATAACAAATTACTATTGTATTCATTATCTTTTCCATAATTCAAGTTTGTAAAGATTATTCCAAATTGTTATCAAATTATTAACTCAGTGAGATTGTTCAGTCACAAGATAATGCTTCTCAGTCATGGTGACAATGAGAATACAATGATACAGTAAATTACTTCAAGTTAAACAGTATACTTCACATAATGGGCATTTGAATAACTATGCAAAACAAATTCTTGTTCAAGGAAACATATATGTACATGAGAACATCATTAAAGCAAAAAGAAAAATTTGGACTCAACATGAACAGGATGCTGCTTGAAAGGTTCAAAAAATCAACGAGAGTTATTTTATGAAAGTTATCACCAAACTGGACTAAATTAGATTTTCCTGTTAGGATCATTAGATACCAATTACCACTTTAAAGCATTGAAGACGTCTGGTCACGCGCCTTCATCCTTATCCGAAACTATGTATACAAGCAATATACTCACTGTAAACGGAATCCCTTCGACTGAACCAACAGCAAAACATTGATCTCCTGAATTACAGGCACCACTGAGTACTTGGTGACAGTTCATATTGAGCTAGTATTAAGAATTTCTTGTCTACAGTTGTTCCAAGTCACTACACATCACTGACATTTTTTAAATTAATAAAATATCAAATAAAAATGAAATAATCCCAAACATTTCTATTTAGTTTTTCACTAACTCGTACGATCACGATATTTCTCTATGACACCACACATCGAACGTGAAAGAATGACGTACGTAACGTTAGAAAGAGACAAATATACTAATGTATTGTGTGCAGAAAATATGTCAGGATTATAATTTTTTTTACTCTAGACGTCAACAAAAATCTCAATTTATACTATTAGCATTACTATTACTCTTAAAAATGGATGTAAATTATGTTGAATAATAAATGTTGTGAATGTCTTTATATAGAAATATATAAATGGAAAAGTTATTTGGTTAAATTCGGCTGTGGTGCCGGTATGTATAATGTTCGATTTAGGAGACGAAAAGACAAAACATCTTTATTTAAAACTTTATACTAATTTTTATTACAGATGACAATATTTTAAGTTAAATTACACTTTGATATTCTTGGAAAATTATTATAGAATAAATACACGATTAGCAATATTTGTATACATTTTCTGTCATTTTTAATCTGTCACTTAGACAATCTGGCAAAGCCACCGATCGATGGTGATTGAAAGTTGACTTGTTTTTGTGTATTCTTTTGACAAGGTCGAAAAATCTGTAGGAATTAATCTGCGGTGATTATCATATTAAATTATTTGTGAATGTGAAGTAAACTTGCTAAATAAGTGAGCCTGCAGAATATACGGGAAGTTAACTGAAGGTAAAACTAACAGTCTTATCTTTTTTAAACGCTGCAATCAGAACCGAATACTTATATTCTTATATTAATAATTTTGTGTTTTAGTCGATTGCTTGATAATAACGACGAGCTGTTTGTAATAAACTTTCGTGACGAGCATATAATATTTTAATGGAATAATTTCTCATATTAATTTGATTATAGTATTATTGCTTTACTTTCAATATTTTACTATTTGAATGTTGTTCACTTTAGTATGACATATATATTGGGATAGTATGTATCAAAAAATTAATTCATCACTCTCTATAGCGTTACTATTTTTTTATAAGTAAAAATATATCTTTCCAAAAAAAAACCAAGAGATGTATATTTCCTATTTTTTCTCTATCATAGAGTTGACCGTGTGTGAGTTCGACACATTACCGAAATTCAGATATAAGATTACGTTCTAAATAGATTATTAGTAGAATCCATTGGATTATATGGGCATAATCTCTCTGCTCTATTACTTTACATCAATGCATAATTCAACAGTACTGTTTATTATGTAAAGAGATTTTATCTGAACACATTATATATTTCACATGTATCAACATAAAATGATAAAAGCTGATTCATTTGCCTGTGATCCCCATCTGTCCTATTACCAATGAATGGAGTTTATTTTTGAATACACATTTGTGTTCCTAATTGAGTCTAATAACTGGCAGTACAGATGTACCATGAAGTCCAATACAGTCCAAACTGCTGTACACAATTATGGCCCTTATTGCACCAGTTTTTATAGTTAAAAATGACACTATTGCAGTTGACTGTTTAATGTTCTTATATCATGTGTGTTTTTTACTCAATGTTGAGGTCATCATACCACAATCCTAATCTTAAAGAATACACTGATTGTCTTAGCATCTTCTCTGTTTTCAATGAAAACCTTCCACACAAAAGGCATACATAGGCAACAAAGTGAAGTAATTGAGTAAATAATTTAGGAGCACTTGTAAATTGGATTCAACTATGGACAATATTTGGCACTAGATTTTAAAAACTAAAAAATGCAAAGCGCTTTACATTTTTATAATTGTAATAAGCAATTTATGAGGCCTATGTCCAACAGTGGACTAAGATAGGCTGATGATGATGATGAATAAGCAATTGCTACATATTCATATAAAATAAACAGGATCTTAATACACTAAAATTTAATAACAAGCAATGCATCAGGATGTACATATAATTGGAAAAACCTGCTAGTGTGACTATAATGGTAATTTATTTTCCCGTTTTGTCATCTTTTTTAGTCTCATAGGCAACTTAATGACCCATCAACTAGTCATGCTTGTGTTAAACTTTTTTAAATTGTTCAGGGTGAAAGTAATTACGATTGAGAAAACATGAGTCATGTAATAGTTCAAGTGAAATCCTCAATTTATATATAAAAATTAATACTATTTTTATACTTTATTTTTGTCAAAACACATAATTCCCTAATAATTTGTTGGACAAGCTTGTATAATAGCTTTAATGAATGTAGTCGGTGCAGTTAAAAGTTTGCAAGACCATATTGAGTAGAAATTGCTAGTCTCTGCATATATCAAGGAGAAATAGTGTGACAATGTTAATGTACATGTAGTTACCCAGCCATGTACACTCATAGTATGGATATCAAAGCAGCAATACTGATAAGATAGTTATACTATTGTGTTTTGGTAAATGTACTAAAATGTGTTATGTTTACAGCTTTATATTGAGTATTGTTTATAACACCTTGTTTTGTATGAAATACAATATATATACTTGAGAGCAAAGAAATCGCACACCTTAGTGTGTTCAGTTTTGACCAACTTATTTAAAGAAAATATCTAACCATTTGTTATTATATTGTATTTTATTAAAAACGACATTATGAGCTTTACATTTATGTAAAAAACAGGCCAATTCAGTAGGTGATTATGAAAATAAATAAAATCATTATTTCTGCTACAATACTTAATCAATTTTACCGCAAACAAATAATAACTATTTCTCTTCAGGCAAAGTTTGTATAAGTATTTAAAACGTTTCTCTGTAGTTTCAAAAGTAATTCGAATGGAACTAAACCACACTTAAAAATACTTATTTCTTTACACTAGTTTACAGACGATCTATGAAATACCATTTATAATAATGTTATTCACCGCTTAATTTTACCGCGGACATTTTGAAGCATCGACCGAAATTTTGTAATATGTTAATTGTAAACATTTAAGTTACCATTTTTGAGTTCAAACTTACGTATTGAAGTATATATATTAATTATTTAATTTTAATCTGTAATAGCAGAATACACCCTTTGACCACTTCTTAAAGCATCGAACATCTCCTTGGACTATTGCAAGGGTCCTGAATTATCTTCGGGTATTTTAACTTCTCTTTTAAACGACCCCATCACACACGAGAGTTCCACAAAGTGCCTGATAAGATAAAAAAAAATCTTATTAATCTATTTCCATTGTTAAGAAGGTATTGTATTTAAAATGAAATTTATTATTTTTATTATTATCTACGCTTACTGCACTCCCTTGCTTCTTCTACAAAATATCTTCATATCAATGTAATAATAAAATAAATAACATAATTTTGCAAATTTAGGATTATTTGAAATTTCTCGATTGAGCGTCATATTTTAATTGTCATGAATTGCCTTTATTTAATGCGAATAAAATGTTATATTCAAAAAAAGGATATTATTCATTTTTCGAGTAAAAATAGTAAACAATTTACAGTTATTAACACGGGGTTAAATGCAAATGCATCTATATATTTTTTACACTACTTATCCTAATTTCTAAGTGATACACCACGCTAATATTGTTATGGACAAATTATATTATGCACGAACAAAGTAAGAAAGTAACAAACTCCTATGCTCCAATCGACGAGGATTCATGCAAATCCGTGAGAGGTCGCCTATGGTATATAGCATCTGAACCCACCGATACACTTATATCTGCGTACTATACTAAAACGAATAAAACGCCAAAACCGACACAATAAAGAAAGTGTCCAAACGTAAAACCACTTACCAGCACTATCAGTTGTAACAAGATGACAATGAACTTGACTCTGGGCTAATTGGTATCGCGCAGGGTACCAATACCGGTACCAATTTCACTCGTACCAAACTTTAACACAACACAGGATTCGATGCAAAAGGTGCAGTGCAAAAAAATAATAAACCAACTTCACTTGCCTCCAAAGGCGAAACCTCACATAAACATGACGCGACACACTAACAACACAATTGTGGATCGATTTTGGGATTGTTTGGAATAGTTTGGGTGGCGTTTTGTTGAGGGACAAAAAAAAGGATCGATGTTGTGCCGGTATCAAGATAGGACACCGCGAGTGCGCGGGCGCGGGCCTGTCTGGACTAAAACTGATCTAACCGGTATGAAGTTGCGGCGAACGAAAACGTGATTGCTTGATCAGCCGCGCTGGGCACGGCGGCTCACTTCACGCGCGATACGTTTTAAAACAGCCACCGCGTCGTGGGTTTACGATATTGATAACCACTTATAAGTTTCGCTTCTAACTCCAACTGGATATTTCTTCAATTCTCTCTTTATTTCTAAGAGGATGCTTATAAAAAATATTCATTAAAATTAGGATTAATGGATGTGTATTGTAGGTATATTAAAATTGTTAATAACGTAGTAATGGTAATCATATACAAGAAATCCACAGCGTAAATAAATGCCGCCCTTATCAATGATAGCAATATATACTAAAGAACTGTAGAAATAATATTTAAATGAATGACTTATCTATTTCACATATAGGTAAGACTGGCAGGTAAACATATAATTTGCCTAAACTTTGAGCATTTTAAATACATTCCAACAAACATATAGAAGGATGTGACTAAGGAGTTCGATTTTCTTCAAATACTATATGAATCTAGCCATTCACGAATTCCAAATTTAAATAAAGCAATATATAATTTACCACGAATGTTACCGACTAATCTAATCAAATATGTGATGACCTGTAATGTTACGAGTAATAAGTAGTGCAAAGTAACCAGTGAGGTCTGGAAAGTTCGGTTGAGCTTTAGGACCTGATTCGATCTCCGATAAAGAGCTTTCGGAGGGCCAGGAATGCGTCGAACGGTGAAATATGATCGGGCCGCGTCGTAAATATCAAACATGCGAGCAATATTCCGATGCCGTATTCATTATTCAAAACTTTTCTGTAATAAATTCTTTCTTCGGACAACTGATTCTTTATATAACGAATGAACGTACCCAAATTACGGCGATCGGTATGCAAATGCAGGGAGATTTGCAAAAAGTCTGTTTATAACGATGTCATTGTATAAAACATATATAATGTATGTTACATAAACATTTTGTCTTACAAAAGTTTGTGATATTTCGAAAAATATATCGTTTGAATATTTTTACAAAAAAACGGTGATTTTTATAGCGAAATTTACAAAATTTGTCCACTTCCTAATTTGATTGCGGTTAGGTTTAAAAACCTGAATAGTGTCAATATGTAAATAAAGTTACATAATCAACTTAAAACAGCTCCCTAAAATACTGCCATATTTATTGAATAGATTTACTGCACAACATTACATAAAATCGGGAAGCTCCATTTTTAAATCGATATCAAATCGAGAACATTAGGTTGAGGTAACCGTTACCTCTTATATAACAGATGGTTTCATTACGACTTATGACGTCACTACAAAAGGATTATTAATGTACAAAGGACTAAGGTTGCTCTCCTAAATACCAGGTGGTCTGACAACTTTAATAAAAGAACTGGATGTAGCTTTAAAAGTCCCAGCGCCAAAATGTGGCTGATAAGCTATATTATTATATACACAAACATAATGATTTTTGAAGTGATTTTATACCCAAACCCAAAACTCATCACACAAGTTCTCACTTTAGCTCATCGCGCAAGTATTTCTTCCGATTGGAAATCGTATCCACTACCCTCTGCCAAACATTCAGGTTTACTAACCACTACACCTATGGGCCATTATAAATAAGTACACAGGTAGAGTTCAGGCAACTTCACTAATAAGTTACATTGTCCCCGATAACATGATAGACTTCAGCTATTAATTATGGCGACCGGGAAGTAAATTAGACAATAGAGACATTATTAATTAAACTATTGCTTTAAGCTTAAACATTTACATGAAATATTAGTATCTCCCCGCTAATTACTTTTCAACTATATTAATAGACTGGTTTTTGACCACTTTAGTTTAACATACAAATATAAGTGTCTACATATACTGTCTACTTATACTGTCTATAATATACTGAGTCAATATACGTGTCTATAATATACAAATATACGTGTCTTTAATATACTGAGTCTCCACCGCGAACTCGCTGCAAGCGGCGGGAGCTCATGAGGAAGGACCTCGTACAGGTCTGAAACTAGTCGGGCCATCCTGAAAGACGTACGTGAGTTAAGCCGGTACATTTATAACCATGTGTGTAAACACTCACGAAACATTTAATAGTAAAATATACGTGTATCAATTATTATCAAAATTTGTTTAAAATTGTAAACAAGTCATGGGAAACTACTAGCAATTTCTTTCAGTTTTAGGCATTATAATACTAATTGTGGACCATAAAAAGACTCGTGAAGATGTCACACTTTTTATAACATAAACAAATAAAACTCGTCTTAACTTTGATTATTGAAAATTTCCCGCATGTTAAAAATCGATTTTATTGACGTAAATGCTAATGCAACTTTGTCTGCGCTACATTTTCACTTCATGTCAAAGCTGAACCGATTTTAATGAAATTTAATAGCTTAAATAACAGGAAAGGATTTTGCGCAGAACTCGTTTTCAAACCAACCAATAAATAAAAGAAATGAAGGTAAGTATGAACAGTATTGATGTTTTCGGGCATACATTGTTGTAGACAATATTAAGAAATAAATGTGTGTACATTAGAAATGTTTTGATAATAATTTATCTATTAATTCATAATGTCGTTGTTTTATTAAGGCGCTGGACATTTCTTGAAATAAATAACTAAATTAAAATGAAAACTACAATGTTACTCGTTAAAACTACCCACACTATGCAAGTCATGCCAATACTCTGCGAATTATACTGACTAGCTTATACCAGTTACGCCATCTATTGGCGCTTGTGGGCAACGTTGTGTACGAAATTATAAAACGTTGTAAAATCTTACTTACACGAAAAATAGCGCAAGAAAAATGTGACATTCAAAATATTTGGTAAAGCGGGTGTGATCAATAAACTAGTTATTATTTTTGTATTGTGTAGGAGTTATGCTCCAGAATATCTTTCATTTGGAGCTGAGCCAAAGCCTCTTGCATGCGGAGCACCTTGGCGATTTGGGGTTTTGATGCAAACATATCCTATAATTTAATGGATCCATAAATAAAACTAGTTTTCAAATTTAAAATTTTGTTGTAAGTTACTAAAATTACATTACATTCATTATACCTAGATATTCACAAAACTATCCGACATAGAATAATGAATTCTAATGTTAAAATATGTAAGGTTTTTGGATTCTGTATCTGTCAAAAATTCACACAGAACTGAAAATTTATTTAAGATTTCATACAATTGCTAATTATAGGTATATGATTATTACAAATCTGCCAGTTTAAGTAACAGGTAATTTTCACACCCTCGTTCACCTTGAAGGTCAATTATTACGCGAATGATATTTTCTGCGCGGTGAAAGCAATGAAGGAGCAATTTACGTAGCATAATAATTATGTAATTAACATTTTTGTGCAAAATTTAATTCATCTGTACCTTAAAATTATTTTTTTATCCCTAAATTATATTAACTAAATTATATTAACGATTGACCTACGCACATAAAATGTTATTTAAATAAAATCATAGAAAATTACAAATCATAATTGTTTTATGGCAACGTTTGGCAATAATAATACGCTATAATAATAATAAAAGCCACTAGACGAAACACGCCCTAATGAGGGCAGAATGTATGTTTAACCTAGAAAATAATAAATTTCTTACAGGGCCCGTTCAATCAGCAATAAATTACGCCAATCGAGATAAAGATAGTAATCGGGTCAGACGCTTAAACTGTTCGTAATTATTTTTCTTCCGGTAACTCCAGTGATTTATGGAGTCGCCTGATCCAGGTTTTCGATTATTCGTTCTATTTTAGGATTAACACAGTCCAAAGAGTGCACAATACAGTTACGAAAAGAATACAGGCAGTTACGCTTTAAATGTTTCAATACAATGGAAGATCGTATAGCTGAGTTTAGTTTTGTGTTTCAGTATATAAAAATGTATTTTTAATCGAGTACAATATACAGACTGCGATATAACGATTCTCTTTCAAGTTCGACGTTATTATATGTTCTTCTTTTACATATTAAACGAATATCAAACACCGATGTAGAATGGGGATATTATGTATGTAGATTATTGAGGTCCAATCGAATAGATGTAAGGTATATTAAATTTTCCTCTGCGGTTCATTACTTTAACTGTGCACGACGGAAATTAAGTCTTCGTGGTGTTCAAAGGCAATTCCGTGGACGTCAGAATGGACTAGACAGGAGATCAGAGGTTGATTTCAACACATTTCACTAATGGGGTGATAATTGCGATAATAATCAACCTTTAAAGTCAGAAGAAGTGAATTTAAAAGTCATGACACATCATACTGCAGATATGTCAGTTGCTATATCTTTACAGAATGTCCGGAACATTAATTTTCTGCTAAGCAAAGCAAGCGCAAAGAGAGCTCCCCTTCAAAGCCAGCAACGCATTGTCCACTCCTCGAGTGTTGCGAATGACCATAGTCGACGGCGACCACTGGTGGTGAACTGGTGACTGGTGAACTGGTCTGCCTGTTTGCTGGGATAAATATCTAAAAAAACTAACTTATTTGTTTGAAACATCGCTGAATGCATTTTGTATTTATGAAAATGAGATGGTGACATGATACCATGATAAAGGTGAAATTATAAGCTGACATGGTGACATAACTCTTAGTATCAAATCTAGGACCGTTATTATCAGATTGCCTGCTTTAATATCTCATATTTTTAATTTACTTTACTTGATTGCCTGCTTTAATATCTCATATTTTTAATTTTTTGTAATACTTCAGTTTTAATCGTCTTTTATTGGTTTTCCTGTTATGTTGGAATTGCACTGTGTTTGGCGTCTGGCGGTTAGACCGAAGTTAGTGTCAAGTGTCTGTCTATCCTAACCGATTAAGATTACGCAGATATATCGTATCGGTCTTTTATCGGTCAACAAGATAACAACCCTTGCAGAAGTGTATGTATTTTTCTGTTAATTTTAAGATATTTTTAATATAAAATATTATTGCAATATCGTTTGAGATTTCTTCGATATTGTTATATTACCTTTTGTAAACAATTCCGATATCACTAGTATACATAATTATGTAGATGGGTGCTAGAAAAAATGTTGTAACTCCTTAACTGAGGTATTTGTTAAAATAATAACTTAATAATCTAATATCCTACCACTAAAGCCGACGGTAATCGCCAACGACATTGTTGTGGAGGTGTTAACACTACTGAAACACCTAGAGAGGAGGACAAGAATGTCAATTTAAACCGCGTAATTCAATGCAATGTAATTCGTTTCTATCCTTCAATAAACCAGGAATAATCTTATGTTACCAATAATATAGTAATTTCACAAAATAACCTCATTCTAAATATATCACCAAACCTAAGATCATAGTACAAAACAATATACATAGTTACCTACATACATATATATAATCACACTTGGCTTACTTAGTCAAAAAAACATTAGTTGAACTAAAGTTAACAGGAAAGTCAAATTACAGTCACGTGGCCTCTAATGGGATTACGTCTTGTTGGACATTTGATAACTCACTTTCAAACTGTAGTTTCGTACTTACACATCCCATTTATTTTTTGTCACTGAATTTAACTTTACACTAATCTGCCTGTTCGCGATAGTACGGGTTAAAAAAACCATTATCTATTAAAGCATATATATTTTAGCACTCCTACTGTGGGATTAAAAGAATTAACAAGCTGAAATGACAGTTGGCTGGTCACATCTGTCGCAGGACCGATAAATATGCCCCGAAGTGAAGAAAGAGTTCAACTTGACACACATAGCATAGGACGCCCTCCGGCTAGATGGAGTGGCTATATACGCGAAGTAGCAGACAACGGCTGGATGAATAGCTGAACATCGACCTCAGTGGCGTGCTAATGGAGAGTCTTATGTCCAGCAATGGACGGGAACAGGCCGATGATGATTGTGGAAGTATTATACTCGTTTCATTTTGTAAAAAAATAATGTTTTAAAGTAATCCAATGACAAGATTTATCCGTAAATATTATCTAATAATAAAAACAAAGACTCTCGGTGGTCTTGCACTCGGTGCTCTCTACCTATCCTGTAATACACATCACCTGGCGATATAACAATTTATCTTTTACAGAAAGCTTTTACGAAGCTCTAGAAATAGGTGAAATACAGAAAGCTCTTCAGCATGACATCACATATCTGCACGCATGGTTTTTATGACTTGTATAATAATATATCATTATATCATCAAAATACGAATTGAAATTTCTTCAACATAAAAAAATAATTGATACGCGCCTAAAATCAATGATCAACACTGATCAACCGCGAGACAACATTGTTGTTCGAAACTTTAACAAAAAACTTACTTTCAATAACAATGACTATGTAACAATTCGTTTTAGCGAGTTCTCCGAATCATGGGTTAGTTATAGGTACCCAAATTGTGTGAATTTTTAATCTTATAGCCATATAAATAAGAAAATATCTATTAACTCGCCTTTATCGATGTATTAAAACAAAAGATTACAATCGTCCAAATAACAAATTCACTAAAAGTTAATAAGTTTCTAGAACTGCATTTATATTATTTTAATTAAGGCATCATAGGGAAGTATTGTC
>DWEC01000234.1:0-19172 GCA_018245735.1 Microceris miodesmiata
ATGTGCATACACCGTGTTACATACATAATAATGTTACGTCATGATAATATATATACATATATATTTAGTTCCTTTATATTACTTCTTTGTCTTCTTCTTCCTAGTAGTATAATCCTGGCGGAGTAGCCGTGGTCATGGATCATCTAGTGGGTTAGTGGCGGACTTTGCCAGAACTCTATATCTCTCTCCTATTCTTTAAATTACATTTGTATACAATAGTACCTCCGTAGTCCTGCAGTCCAATATACTTTAATAATATTCGCATTAACATTCGAACAAGCGTCATATTTACATATAAGTAACACAAACCTATTATCAATGGGCACATAATGCGGTGCCGTACTAAACAAATGCTTTGCTAACCAACCGTAACGATTCGTACGTTTACGACCAACCGATCACTGCCTTTTTTGTGCGCGACCATAGCGTGAAGTGAAGCGACGGCCTCAATTAAGACAGATATTATCAGAGACAATACAGCTATTACCCGCAAAAGTCAACTAGTCACCCCGCTATGATAACGTAATAGCTTGAAATTAACTACATAAAAAGCGTTTAATTCAGTTTATAACATTTTTTGTGGTTACTTAACTATAAAAATATAAAATAACGCACGTATGTAAGCGATAGTTTATTATTGTCCGCACTAATGCGTCGAAAGCGGGAGCGGCATTGGCAGGCGGACTCAGATGGCAGGAGGGGACGCGCATACCTCACAAGTGCTTAGTCGATATCTGCGTGTTGTACTATAGTTCTGATATCCTCCGGCCTTGGGCTCTCTATCTAATCCATGGTGTTTCACGAAATCTTCGCATTACCATCACGTAGTGACAACACGATGATGTCATTTTATTCAATATCTTACACATAATAAGGAAAATATATGAAGGTATTGCCGGCTATAACTCCTATATCTGAATAATAAATTATTCTAATATCTCTTGTGATATATATCCGTTCAATTTTTTATATAAGTTAACGAAAAATAACCTGGTTTGTGACGCAATTAAATGGTCCTTATTTGTATGGAATCTATCAATGTTTATGTGTGTATGAGGCAAGGAGTAGGAAAGAGCAAAAATGAAGTATTGCTTAATTAATAACATTAATGTTCATGGTAAGAAATGATAGATCGGCGTTAGGTGAAGCGGTGATCTGACGAAAATTCACCAGTGAACTAATCCCTAAGATCTTGATTGTTATAGTTAAGTACTTGTCTTTAAGTAGTCTAACGCTTTTAAAAACCTTACCGACATTTTCTTAAGTCCACCGAAATAGCCACATTGTGTACAATTTCAGTTCCTGAAAAATTTCCATAATCACAATACGTACAATAAAAAATAAGAATAAAACAGCAAAAATATTAATTCTACATTGTACAATGTTAAATGGAAATAAATTGTTCTAGCTAACATATTCTAGTTTCCATTTTTGATTATCTTTGTTACCATTTTACTTTCGAGAGTAATGCTATTTCTATCTTAATTATGTATATACATATTTAAATCGATCAACATTTGTGAATAGAAAATACAAAGGCAGTGTATGAGGAAATAGTTTAATTTAAACATGGTACTATATATTTTTTAACAAAATTCCTTACTCTCATTATTCGTGTAATCCCCGCAAGCGTGGCACACCCTTTGTTGCAGCGTCCGAGACAGTTCACAATGCACAATAGAAGTTGAGAATATCTTGAGAATCAAGATTAATATTTTTCACGGCGGGTTCCGCTTTTAATCATTTGGATTGCGTGTACAAATCCTGAGTACAAATTACGTTTTTTGTATACTCTTCTAGAATACACGATTTTGTAATACAAATAATACAATCGAAGAAGATAAGATTCTGTTCCTGTACACATCTACCATTGTAACCTTTGTTGCTGCAGTATTTGTACTGCTGTTTTTCGGCAAATGAGACCTTGAAACTTTAGTCTCCAGGCGCAACAACTACAAGAATGACTGTACCGCCGTAAGCTCCATAGTTACATACATATGTACGAGTACGTACTCGGTACTGTTTTTGATGAGTTTTTTAAGGAGTACCTACCTAGGTACTCCTTAAAAAACTCATCCAATCAATTGAAGTCTGTTAATTCCGTAACAGAAAAAGATGTCATTTTAAAAACAACACCCAAAAAATAGTACTGTAATTTTTGGTTTTAAATCCAAAAACGTCTATTTAGAATTCATATTTTACCAACCAACATATATAATTTTAATGTCAAATTAGTTTTTTAACTTTAATTAGTTTTTTAAGATAGTTTTCGAAAACCACTTACTAATATTTACATAATATTCTATATGATTGAATTATAGCATATAGGTAAGGGTAGGTGGCCTTCGGTCCCATTTGGAATTAAACTGATCTATTCACATCTCTGTTAATGTGAGAGAAAGAGAAATATAAGGAAGTAGTGTGTGTTCGAGAATGTGTGCGTGAACTACGAAATATGGTGCGATTTGTCAACAAAATTGAGTTTTTGACGCATGGCTATATAAATTACTGTCATACTCTTAACATCACGCCGGTATTTCCCCGAAGTGGTTAGCCAAAGTGTGTAGTTCTCCCACCTTTCATCGGTTATGTTGTCCATCTCATGTAATAAGGGGCGAAAAACTATTGACATACATACATATACCAAGCACAAATCCACATTCCTAGCTACTACCGGGAATTACAAGTTAGAAAACCTCTTAAATCTTAGGGCGACCCGGGTATCGAACCTAAGACATCACGATCAGCAGTCGCGCTTGCAATTACAAGAATTACATGATTTATTAGGAATTATTTCGTTACGCACGCCGATGAGAGTTACCACCGGTTATGGCAAAAATGCCGAGATAGCTTTACGATACTGAGAAGTTCAGGAGACTGTGGCGTATTGCTCACGTCATCGGTCTTCAAATTCACAAATCAAGTTTTATGTAATAATACATCTTTTTAATTTTGTTCCTGAATATTATTAAGTATCTTTAAATAAACATGTCAAGTTTCATGTTTGAAAACATAAACATGATTTGTGTGCGCGGGTGCGTACGCCTGTGCGTATGCGTGTGCGTACGCGTGTGCGTGTTCGTGTGTGCGTGTGCGTACACATGTGCATGCGCTTGTGATATTGAGTGCCAAATATCTCTTTCTTTACCTACATACTTGACTTGCTAAATCTACATTCATTATTCTGGTCATACATGTACCCCGGCTTCGGAAACTTGCGACTTTCCGTTCGTTTACTTATGATGAACAATAAAATAGTAACGGAGGGTAACTAAGCAGGGAAAAAGCACTAGTATTAAGGCAAAAACTAACTGACGTATTTAGAAGTAAAACTATGTATTTTACCTAACCTACAAGAAAAACTTGTACTCGTTACGGTTGTCCATGTATCCTGTAAAATTTTCGCTTTTATTTTGGACCGGTTCAGAAACGTTTATTTATTCAAATTAAAGCGAATTTGCTGAGTAAAATGGACTCAGGTGGAGGTTTAAAGGGCTGGAATACGGGTCTCGGTTTCGCCCACACAATGGCAGCGCCTCCTCGGTTATGCATTCAGCCGCGATCTGTTCTCCTCGTTCATTTATATCTTTCCACTCCCCACCGACTCCAATTACCAGCCCGCCTGTTTAAAGTTTGCAGTTTTTATTTTTAATACCTAGTTGAAAACGGACCACCAGTCTTCTTTATTTCACAAAACATAGCCGTTTCTGTATTGTAAATCTGAATCGCTCGACCGTTTCTTAAATATTAGAAATATAACATTTTTTTAGTTTCGATATTAAATGCTATTGAAAAATATATGCTATTATTATCATTATTCATTAGAACAAATTAAGTCCAGGTTTCAACAAAGATTACATAACATTGAAGACTGAAATTTTTTTTTTTAAGTTATGAATATACGCAAACAAAAAAAACATTGAAAATGAGAATTTTTAAGAACGCAAATAATCATGTATGATTTGAAAGAGATGTTTGAAAATAAACAATACTTGATGGCAAGCGTGCCGCGGGTGGTACTGGGCGGTGGGGCAAGGGAGAATGGGACAGCGAGATGCGAGCTTCGCCAGTCCCAGCCTCGCTCCTATCGATCGGCTCTGTGACGTCATCATCTTCGCCTTTGAGTTCCGTCTCCGGGGACGAATCGGCGCTCAATCCGACAACAAAGTATTCGCACTTAGGGTACACAGATACCCTACCTACACCTCGCAATTTTGTATTCAACAATTTATAAATCTAGACTCGTGTCTCAATGTTTTGAGAAAAGTAAAAAAATAAATGAAATCAAGTTTAAATGCAACTATAGATATATCCAGTGTCAAGTAAACGTAGTAATTCCTAATGACTATAATGGAACGCTTCATGTCACAATTTGGTTGGCACAACCTGGAAGTATGCTAAAAATCTTTCGTTAAATACATAGTGATGTTAGTGTTTTGTACATTAACCTCTAAACCGAGGTTTGTACCCATCATCACAAATTTCTAATAATAACATTATCACGTGAGATCCCTTACGGGTTAGGCAGCTAGTAGCAAATGCCAAATATCACTATCTCTGCAAACCTGCCATGCGTCTTGTACATCAATTACTTAATAATTATTTTAAAGTACGAACTTAAAAAATATAAAAAAAAATGCTGATTTATGAAGAGAGTGATATACTTATATGGAAAAAGCACGGCAGGTCTGCAAGGATAAAGATATTTGGCACTCCATGCTCTCTGCCTACCCCTTAAGGGACTTGATCTGAAGATATGCATGTAGGTATGTATTATGGATGGTATATTTGTAAAGTTAGAAATCGTGGAAACGAGCGTTAGGCGCAGAGTTTTCAATGTGGAAATCTGACCTCTATTCTCCCCATTGAGGTACACAGCCGAGGACGGCTCTGCAAATGGAAAATCGATACGAATGTGCTGTCAAGTAAAGGCCTAGCATAATCAATGTATATCTATACTACCTTTTGCGCTACGTAATAAGTTAACAGGTTCAATCTATCTCGAAAGTTCGACAAAACATTAATTTCTCCCATCTCGCTACTTCTAGATCAGCATCGTCGAAGTGATCGTGGAAGGTATTGTAAACGGCCCCAAAGAACTCCAACAAGGTCGCTCGTGGTGAGCTACCGATAAGAACTAGGCCGATGTACTGATTTATTCACCACTGTTCTACTTAATAGATCGTTTGTTGTCTGCAATATCGCCAGGGTTACCAGCACGTATTGTAAGATATTTCCAATATGTTGAAATAGTGCTTTGTATCTGATGTATTTGTTCAGAATAAAATGATACGAGAGAAGAATGGTGAATGTAGAAGAAGAAGGACAGAGTGATTTGGCTCTCGGCGCTTTCTGCTTACCAAAAATAGACCATGCGTGATTATGCAGTAGTGCTAACTGAATATAAAACATAGGTAATTCCCATAGTGGTAACGCCGGTAGACAACTCAATATACTCGCATGTATCCTAAAAATATTTTTGTGCGTTTTCTCCACGGGTTTTATCGAATAGACAAAAATTTTGGAAATGTTGTTGGAGAATGATTTTTGAAATATTTTTTGAAGACAAGTTTAAAGCATGTGTCAATAACACATATTATGTAGGTATGAGTCTGTATTGAGATATCTTAGAACTTCACTAGTATTTTATTATTACTCACTGTTTTAACATATGCATTCAGCATAACAATTACAATACCGATCGCGATCCTATGATTTCTTAAATAAAGTTTAAATTTATTAAGATATTGTGTAAATTTAAATAAAATTAGACTACTTTTCAATGTGATAGACGCTAAACAATAAAATGAAATGAATAAAATTAGAAATCTTTTCAAAGTGATAGATCCTAAACTATAAAATGAAATGAATAATATGAGAAATCTTTCCAATGTGATAGGCGCTAAACTATAAAATGATTGACGATGATGATAAATAATTGGAGCGAGATTGTCTTCATTGCAAGAAACATAAATGTTAAAACTTATGTAATATCGCGATATACAAAAGTTTTATATTGAAACAACAACTTAATTGGAAATAATCTCTCGAGTATATAAATCTCTCATTGTGATGTTTATACATCCATATGAACATACAGTTACCATTTTGTAACCTAATTTAAAAAAAAATGTAAATGATGGTTTTATAGTGCAGTATAGTTAGTTGGGCACATTTATTAAATTAAATTCTGTAGAGACATTGTGATATAAAATTCATATTGACTGTAATTTCAAAACAAGTTCACCGATATTCTTCTTCACGTTCCCCTGCGTGTTACTGAATAGAAGAAATTGTGTCAAGTGTTTCATGTAGGCTGCGGTGTATTATAAGTACGACATACTTTTTAGCATATAAAATTTCGACTACAATATATTTCCCAACGCGTATGTCCAACATTGTGATTATGGGTTTTAAGCCTCTTTAGGCAGGCTTATGTCTGGTAGTGGACCTAAACAGGTTGATGATGAATAATGATGAGGGATAATGATGATGATAATGACGGAGACATTTTTGGGTAAAATGGGGTCACACTAAAAGGATAATAAATAAATAAAATTCGACCCATTATGAATCCACTGTTGGAATATAGGTCTCCTCTCATATTGAGAGGGTTAAGGCCATAGTTTACCACGCTGGCCAAGTGTGAGTTGGCAGATTTCACACACCTTAGAAAATATATTTTTTTTTTTTATAAATTCTAAGGTGTGCTGGTTTCCTTACGATGTCTTCCTTCACCGTTAGCAAGTGATATTTAAATTTAAAACGCATTTTTGTAAAGAGGTGCGCGCCATGGGTTTGAACCCGGCACCCCCGGAGTGAGGGGCTCAATTCTTAACCACTAGGCTACCACTGCTTCAATGTGTAATACTTTAATCGAATCAGCCAGAAGAGCATTGTGAACGCCATCTGCCCTAGTTACAGGGGATAGAACATAAATTAAAATAATGTAATGACCTGCAAGATAATTGCCGATCACTATGCCCTTAATACTATTCCTAGATAAAAAAAATTACATACGTTTTGAAAAATAAAGGTGGAAAGTAACCATTAAAAATTTAAAAAAAAATTCTAACATGTGGTAGATACTTCAGTAATTAAAAGACGGGCACAAAACGCGTATAACAAAAAAAGTATAGGTAATAAATAAAACCAAAATATTTTTTTAATATTGCAACATTTTTAAAAATAGGTCATATAAATATATTGAAAACGTTTCCGAGACCGTTGCATAATCAAGTTCGAAATTTGACTTTCATGTGCACATGGATGGTGACGTAACGGTTGCCGAGAACGAAAACACCCCTATTACGTTATAAACGAGACTAACGAGATACCTTTATGCTCAAATGAAAATTCCTAAGGAACCGCATACTCCGGCGTCGTTCGCCGATCGGCTACGGAACACAATGCATCTTATATTATACGTTATTAGATTTTAGAAGCGCTGTGGTCTCAACGTGTGTATGGATTGATCGTGACGCTGCCATATGTTTGTTTTTTATGAATTGTGTTTTGATTACAATAAAATATACTTTCAACCGCTACTGTCCCTGCCGTGTTGAAGACTAAAAAAATTTTTATTAAAGAAAAAAAATTTAGCAACCTGAAAATTGTATAAAAAGTGATGGAAAAAAATGAACACAAAATATTTTCAAAGCGGCGTCAAGAACTATGTTGATTTTGTTGGCATTCATAGTGACTTTACTTTCACTATAATGTCCACAACTGGACGGGACATAGGACTAAACAGGTTTTTCTCAAAATCTTTAATTTAATGGAGTTTCATTCTTAACAATAACTGCACATATTATAACATTGATGACCTTCGCTATATTTACAAAGAGACAACATGATGACGCATAAAGGTCATGTGCAAGTCACATTTGTAATTATCATCCTAATGTAATTGTCTAATCGTGATGACCATAGCTGGTATTACAACTCAAGACAACGTATCTGTAAACAAAATCATTTGTTTGAATAAAACATCGATTTGTTCATTGGATGTCTTCACGAGTGAAATCGGTCATATATTTTCATAACCTATTAATGGACACAGGTGCGTCAGTGAGAAATTTTGAACGCTTCCAACAGTCCAGCAAACATATTAAGTGAGATTTGAGATATGGTATAACTAAAACAAATTAGTCATTCATCGGATTATAAATAAATAATACATTTTGTTATTGAGTTTCTAAAAAATATTTAATTCTGGTAACAATTGTTAATATATCAACACATATTGTGATTATCTTACTTCAACTTCATCATAATGATTTATGATCAGTATGATTTTAAATTGTTCAGTTAGGTGAATCCGATTCGCAAATGGAATCATATTTTTTTCCTAATCATTTTTCTACATTAATATCTACGTTATCTAAAAATTAAATAGGGTTTTTGTTAAGAGGTATTTGCACGCTTTATATAACCTCACCCCATTGAGCGGTCCGGGGCGTAAAAAGGCCAGCGTAGAAATATGCACGTTGCTGTGTAACTAGATTGGATATTCCTGCTCACTACAACGGGCTTGTTTATACTAACCTATATATTAAAACCTATATGTTTCCAATATACTAGTGAAGTATTTGTTTTAGATACATACTTATTGTATTAAAAATATCACTGCAAGATTTTCATCATAATTTTTCATCATTATCATGCCGCTGAGCTCGATCTTCAGCTCTTAGTATCCAACCACTGCCAGTCCACTTTGCTTATATCGTATATAATCGGCATATTCAAATGTAGGTAGCATACTACCTATACCTACGGTTGAAAATTCTCTTACCAAACTTAAAATAAAATGTCTCCCATAATAAATAACTTCAAACTTCACTCGCTGAAATCGAACATTTTTGTCTCGATTAAGTATAGTAGGTATACATACATTTTCTTCTTTATTTAAATCTATTATAAACATAGGCTTGGATTAACTTTTTCAAGCATCACAAATTCCGAATAAATGCGCAAATATCACAAGTCACAAGGAATTCATAACACAAGCTATGTTGTATTAAATTAGTAGCGAACTAACAGGTACAAAATTGCTCATGTTAACGAATTCATTCCATAAGTAACTCGGTTTTTGCTCCACAAATTACGTGAGAAAGCCAATTAATGAAGCGTTTAAAAAATCAGCGCTGTTTAACAAGAAACTGGATTTATGAAATATTTCAATGTAGAGTGTACAAGAGACAATTATCTTTCAAATTAAGTCCTTAACTTTTAGACATGTTTGATACTGTATTGTTGTATATTAAATGATAAATTTTATTAATTACATATAGCGTGTTATTTATATTAAGGATGATAACACGAAATGTAACAAATATATTCAATATCCATTAATTCCTTTTCGGAAACGTTGCTACTGCTGAGAACTAATTTTATGTTAGGAATTCCTTACTAATAACTAAATCTGAATCTGCTAATTCAGAATCGGTTTTTTTTCTAATTTATTTTCGCTGTTCAAAATATTTTACAGGAGTAGAAGTAAAAAGTCCAACCAATAGATAAGAGAGACTTAAAGATTACCCAAAAATATGTTTAGCCATTTATAATTCGCAGATAAAAATAAATAAGTAAATAAATCTGTCATTATAGATAAAAAGGGATGCATGGACGATTTTTCCACGTTGAAAATAGGATTCTCCTAACCTACAAGACATTATAATTCGCGAAATAGTCTAGAAATTATTTATCACAGTATATTCTCTTAATAATGACTGTTGTAAAAGTGTACTCATGTAGCATGACCTTGAAAGTAATGAAGTGTCACTTCTTTTCAGATGGAAAGTTTAATAAAAGAAATGCAAGATCCAGAAACGGGGGTGCCAGTACGAAGTCAAAAACTTTTTCTTAGTGTTATACCTTCAGCTTTTATGGGTAAGGTTTGTTAATCGCCTAATTAGAAGTGATAGTGTTATTTAAATTGGTCTGATTACATTTCTAGTTGTTGCCTGAGAGATTTTTCTACTGTAAAAAGATTCCTAATTATTCACCTCCATAGTGAATCATCATCAAATTTCGTCAAAGTAGATCAGTCGGATTACGAATACGGCTTACGAATGAACGAATCATAAGAAAAAAATATTTGTTTAACGTTTTTGGATTAGGGTGGAACAAACGTTGCGTTTTCCGATAAAAGTGGAATAAGGGATTGGATAAGGGTGGTAACGTTTTTGGATATGGGTGGCAACAAACTTTTTAAAAAATACTCGACATACAGAGGTTTTCTTGTTACTGTTTTTGTTATGCTCGTAATATATGTAACTATTTATGGCCAGTGATAAATACATTGGTTGGCTAAACATTCAACAGACAATAATTTTTAGCACTTCCAAACTGTTGGTTTTGTTTATTTACACGGGATTCTCTGTACCTACATATTGGAAATTTAGCGCTTGTTTATTATGAATATTTACTATGATTTATATTCAAAAAAACATGTTTTGGAAATTTGAGAATAGTTAATATTTCGGATAAAACGACCGTAATAATGACTTTATTTACATTGATTACAAGGCTTTAAAGATCGGAAAAATTGACTATATCGGACAGACAGTCAGTTAAATACTCTAATCACATAACACTTATCTGAGATTTACTAGCCTTCCTGGAAGCTATTAATAAATACTTATTGCTCTTCTCCATAGGTAATATATGTATATGCAGTGATGGTGTAGTTTCCAACATAACTAAGGTTGACATCAGCACGCGGTGAGCCGTGAAATTACTGTTCGGAAAACGATATCGCGTTTATCTAGTCGTTACAAGTACCAGTTCAACAACACAATAGACCTATCCCACTTGACCGTGACCTATTTCTCATCGGCCATCCGTTAGCATACGTTTCGTACAAAACGAAAAGTCCATCATATTATTCGCTTCAGAAATTACATCTGCGCTAATTTGGTCCAATCAATCAATCAGTTTATTCAATCCTGACCCTCCGGCGGCAGTATTTAAGGCCTATTAACTTTTGTCGATTGCCTGCTCACAGTTACAGCTATTTTAATTGACGGTTCTGAACATGCATGTTTTATATTTAAAATAATGGTTCTTTAAGTCAATTAAATTTTCTCGATTAATATCTATTATTTGTTGATTATCTACATCTAGACCTATTTTAAATGACAATTCTGATATACATACATGTATCATTTTTTAATAATGATACTGTTACATCACCGGCTTTAGAGATTGTGTGAAAATTAGGGCACAGCATAATTTCAAATGCATTTTCACTTAACAGCTTTCTAACAGGGTCACTGAAAAAGCTTAAGGGTGGAAGCCACGTATTATAGAAGTGAATATTCTTGCTAGTTATGTCTGGATGGAGATGAATTATTATATTTTTTGTTGAATAATAAATAGTGGGTGATGATAGCGATAATGCTGAAGTAGAAAGAAATGAGAAAAATTAAAATAAATATTTTCTTAAAACATTTAGATCCAATATTATTTTAACTTTTATGGTCTTTTGATATTTCATGTAATCTAGATTTTTCGTAACGCGCGGAAATTTAAGACCCGTCAGAAAAGAAGTTTCACTTCAAAACATAAGACATTGCGAACAGTATATTGATATGTATTAAAAGTAAGGTTATAGTGAACGTAATAATAATAATGATAACAGTAAAAAAAATCCTTAGAACATCATTGTTATTAAATTTTTCCGAAGTCATTTATGAGTAAAATGTAAAAAATTAAAGAAAACATTTTTATTGCAAAGATACAATAATGATGCACTAAAAGCTAAAAAATAATAGATGGGTACCAAGTACTAGCCATCACACCAGTCCTTCTTCTTCATCTCCTCCAGATCATCCCTCAACAGTCTAGGGTAATTATTAGATTACAATAAAATTGTGGGACAATGTATTCAAAACATATGTGCGGTAGAATGCAAATGATGGAAAGTCGACGCTGCCCACGATTTTATTATAATCTTGACATAGTCGCCGAGAAACTTGTATCTGCTATGGGCCAAATTAATTCCATTATTACAATTCCAATCCAATGATCTTTACTTATTAGAATAAGGTTAACATACAGTGGATTTCATTTCTATTACAGTACCCAATTTATTGTATCTGTACGACATGAAAATTTACGTATCTGTCATCGCTATAACTTTCATAAATCGGAATTAAACGATTGGTAGAATTTTTTATTTAAAAAATATCTATTTCTTATGAAATTCTGCCGTAATTAGTAACATAGACTTCCGTTTTCTGATAAGTGAAATAGATAATATAAACTTTTTTTGAGGACTAAAGTTACCCTTTAGTCATCAAAGCTTCGAATACATTCTTAACTAGGCGCAAGTTAGTTTTCACTGTCTATTGACTGTAACGGCTATGGTAATCAATATTTAAGCCCGTTTTCTATTTCCATAGCAGAATCTAAATAAATAACTAAGTTGGTTGTTTCGTATACGCTAACGACGGCTCGCTTCTTAGGCGTCTAATTGTAAAATCAATAACAAAACAGTCATTTACGCTGTACGGTGGCCGTTCACCGACCTGTCACGATTTGAATTTCGAATTTCAATCCATTAAAAACTGTATCAAGTTATTTAAATTACCGTACAAATTGAATTTGCATTCCACGTTTATGATCTGGTTTTATTACCAGATATCCAGCTACTGGAAATACTACTGGCTATTAAGATTCCAATTCTAAAATATGAGTATGATTTAAATAAATACATAATTTCTTATTGATTAGTCCATAAATATTGTTTACAATCGTATGTACTAACCATACTAACCATAATAATACCAAAAACTATAATAAGTGCACTATAGTGCTATCTTGTATATAAGGTGCTTATAGCTCTTACGAATGTCTTGAATTGTCTCCCCTTTTTTGTTATTTAATTTATTTGTTATTTAATTTAAACACATCACTCACTATCAATGATCAATGATCAATACTGTATATACAGTAGTGATAATTGATCAAAGCAAAAAAAAGTAAAATTGATGAGGTACAAATTAAAACGTAAAGTATGTATGATCTGAATTTAGACGTATAAAGTAGGAATGATGCAATGAATGTGGCAAGAGATTGACCAGAAATGAAAAAGGGATGGTTAAATTGCTTAACGTGCAAAAAGATTAAATGATAATCGAACAACAGAGTTTTAAAGCGAGTGCGAATGGTAGTCGAAAGAGTTAAAGTCGGCGTACATACGTACATATTTCGAACCAATCTGAGACTTATTTACACTCCAGGTAAAGCATATCTCCATTAATAAACGAGTGTGTATGACGACTTTGATGAAATATGATGGTGTGAAATAAACCTTTCTAGCCTATGGCCAGTTATAATCGTTAATCTCTGCCTCATTGCTGCCGCTGTAAAAATATTTGATAATTTTGTAATGTTTCTCATAAAAAAAAAAAATATACCGTTTTATCGTCCAAACGGAAGAACCGAATTCAATACCTCACTTGCCATTTAGTATTATTCCTGGTTGCCTAATGGAAATTATTTTGTTGGAATTGACTACCTCGTTGGGCTAGCGTCTGCAAGCGGGACTGCTGATCAAGAGATCCTATGTTCGAATCCCGGGTCGGATACTTTTGGTATTTCTATTGTAACTTAGGTTTTCTAGTAGAAATTTCTAGTAGTAGCTCGAAGTCTGGTTCTGTGCCCGGTGTATGGCAATAGGCTCACCTCCTATTCCACGTGGAACGTAAACCCAACCGATTGAAATTGATTTCTAATTTGATTTCAGGTTATGATCTTGTGGAGTGGTTAATAGAACGTTTTAATCTAGAAGAACCTAGCAATCGTAAGTGATATCTATATTCATTTCCATAACAATAGCCACTTTAGTTTGTTTTTCTTTTCTTCAGTAGATATTTTTATATTCACTTCGCAGTATTATTCGTTTTTGAATTGTTTGGTATCATACTATTATTAATTTGATGTGTTATTACACATATTGTATGTCAAAGGCGTTTATTATTATCTAATAGGTTTTAAAATAATAGCGTTTTAATGTAACAGCGTAAATAACCTTAATAGTTCGTAAAATATTAGTCGCCCATGAATTAATGCTGGTATGGCGAAATTGTTTTCGTGAAGTTCGAATTATTTGCTTGCTGACTTTATGTCTTCAACGGTTTTATTAATTGAATTAGGCGTTCGTCTAAATGATTCTACAGTTCCTCACTAATCGCCTTCGACATATTTTTACTTAGAACCTTGCACTTAATTGATTGCATTTCTAGATCATTTTAATATTACAAAGTATTCTCTCTGTTTCAGCTGAAGCATTACATTTAGCAAATCAACTCTGTCAATATGGTTACTTCTTTCCTGTCAACGATTCGAAAAATCTTGTATTAAAGGATGATTCTTCTCTTTATAGATTTCAAGTAAGAATCTGATCATTATATTTTTCTCCTTATCTTTTCCTCTTCTTTATTGACTTTTGGACCTTTTTGTTTTTCTATTTTTTATCAAAACGTATCAAATTGTAATTACTATGAAGTATTGAAATGTATTAATATTAACTTCGTTTTATGAGCACTTGTTATTATATTTTTAATAAGGATTAATCCAGCACTCCTTCTCCTTGATAAGAAAGTAACTTTGCTTCGATCATAGCTATAACAGTAGGTATATGGCAATGCTACAGCACGTTTAAGGAAAGGATATTATTAGCTATGATTTAGAATTGTCTATCATAATTGACTTGACTAATATTTTCTTTATCATCTATTTCCCGCTCCATTTTTGGCGCCTGATTTTAAATAGTCACTGCAAGGTATACACATTGATGGAATGGCAAAAAAGTCGAATCTTTTATAAAATTAATATATGCCTATTTACAACACATTTCAAAATAAAATATAATTCAGGTGTTGCGGATTGCAACAGAAATTTCTAGTTTCTTTTCTATGTCAACAATAAACCAATTCCAGTATGTATTTATACTCTTTTCCAGAATTTGTATAATTAAACAATCAATAATTATATTTTTTACGATTATAGCTCATATTTAGGACATGTTATAGATTAGAAGTCACCTAATCTCGACTGACTTACAAATTATGCGATTATTTTACAAATGTCTCGACATAAACACAATAATCATCACTCAAATATCCTTGTCTATCCTCTTGTTTGTGCTTCATACAGAACATGATTCGGAAATGGTGTTTTTCTGGTGTTTTCCCTTTGTCTAGAGTTTACCTGTCGTTTCATTTTACCATAGGTGTTATACGTTCACTAAATGTATATTTAGATATTCAACAATAAACTTTTCTCAACTATTTAGCGAAGATTTCCATGTTTCCCCAGAGTCCATACTACTGGCCGTGGCAGGGGCCGCGAGTGGCTGGCAGCGGATCAAATGCGCCTTCGCTGGGGCCAGACAACGTGGAATACGCTATATATCTCGTGAAACGCACGCTACGAAATAAGCAACGGCATGGATTGGAGGACTACGAGCAAGAGGCACTTGCCAACTTGAAGAAAACTCTCGCCGCCAAGTGGGACTTCATCACGATGCAAGCGGAGGAACAGGTGAGGCAATGTAATGCCTTTTTATTTCTTTTAGATTGCTTGTACATTTTAACAGTATCTTTTATAGTATAATATTTTCCGATCTATTACAAACATACATTTTCAGTTTTTTCACATCATACCAAATTGGTAGTTCGATTATCACTTATAAGATTATGAATTTTTAAACATGACAAAACAAATTTGGTTCCATCCTAAAGAAATAATTTGAATCTTCTTTTACAAATAACGCAATTTAACGAGGACACAAACACTAAAATAATATTACAAACATGAATGATTAAGATTATTGATGAGTACAATTACATAGTTACAGACAGATGTGCACAAGTTGACTGTATTGTAGGTGCGGCTGGCGAAAGAGAGAAAGAAAGGCGACAAGATCGTGAGCGACAGCCAGGAGCGAGCGTACTGGCGCGTAGCGCGGCCTCCGCCCGGTGTGCCCAGCGCTCTCGACCACTGCCCCGTGCCCGTGCGCGCGCGCCACCCGCGCCCCAAGCGGCGCACAGTGCACCAGCTCGCGAGAGAGGCAAGCTTAGAATAGATAAAACTTTCCGTATTTCGACTGCACAAGTTTCTTTTTATACCTAGCCTAGCAAATAGGCAGACTGGCCACCTGCTGGTAAGTGGTCACCGTCGCCTCTGGACATTTGCAACACCCGAGGAGTAGCCAATGCTCTCTAGGAGAGCTCTCTTTGCGGTTTTCTTGAAAAATCCACGTCAGTAAAACTGCTTACATTAATTTCTCTCCAAAACAAGACTATTCGCAACGTTAATATTAAAAAGTCGCATCAGAATTGTTACAGGGTAGGCGGAGAGCTCCGAGCGCCAAATATTTCTATCCTTACAGACCTGACGTGCTTCTCGTATATCTATCACACTCTTCGTGCACATAACACTTTGGTTTTGCAATTGCTTCAGATTGAACATCTAAAAGCAAGCTTGGATCGTACGCGAGTGAAGACTTCGATTGCCCTGGACGCCCTCGTGGCGTACTCGGAGACTTTCCACGCATACGACAACTTTTTTTCGCCGCCGCAGCCTTCTAACCCCTGGATCAGCGATGACACGCTCTACTGGCAAATCAACAGCCCTATGTGAGTTATCTAGCCAGGCAACATTATTGCAAATATTTATCTACTCTTGTATGTTTCGCCGCCTAGATGTAAGTAATGGTATTCTCTTATAAAACGCTTATTTCTTTACTAACAAAGGTCAATATATCACATGTCCTATCGTGAGGACGTCCATTCATCGATTAAATTGTTTGTTTTGCCAATCACCATTCATGTGAACTTGAGTAGAATTATTCAAAATTAATATGACGTCACCTAAGGAAGGTTGTCCCTTATATCGCATACCAGATTTTGCTTAAGGAACTGAAGGCTTCCTTTGTTTCTGACTGAAGGTTTTCTTTGTTTCATTGAACTCGAAACTTATTTTTAGAACTGTAATAATTGTTAATATCAAAACATTCATGTACTCTAATTAACACTTTGATTCCGCTTAAGTGGGTATATGAATAAAAGGTGATTTAACTTTAAATACCTATGTTGTGTAAGACCAGCAACTTTGATGATTTTGAAATGTTTACATCTCCGAAAGTGAACAATATCATTCATCTGCTATTCTCCACTAGTATACCTAATAGCTCGCTGAACCTTCAAATAAAATTACCGTTAGTTCTTTAATGTCGTTAGAGTCGACTCGCCGAGTGAGAAGCGGGTTCAGCGCTGGGCTTTGTCGATCGAAGAGCTGGTATCTGATCCTACGGGACTGCAAGAGTTCACGAGTTTCTTGCGCAAGGAGTACTCGCACGAGAACATCCGCTTTTGGCTTGCTGTTATGGACCTGAGGCGAAGCAGCACGAAACAGATACCAAAGAAGCTTGAAGAAATTTACGAGTGAGTACACTTTTAGGTACCCAAATGTTAAGTGTTAGCAAGAAGAAGGGCTGATTACATATGTCAGAGTAGACTACGGGTTAGGGTCATACTCAAATCAGTATATCCAGCGCAAAAACACTGTCTAAATGCGGATAGGCAGAAGTTTTCACAAAATAGACGAAGGATTATAAAATTCTATATTCAGAAATAAAGGAACGTTTCTGATAATGATTGTCAGGGAATTCCTGAAGCCGGGCGCGCCGTGCGAGATCAACATCGACGGCGCGACGGCGGAGCGCGTGAGCGAGGGCATGCGCAGCGGCTCGCGGTACGCGCTGGACCACGCCGCCGACCACGTGTACGGGCTGCTGCTCAAGAAGGACTGCTACCCACGCTTCATCCGCTCCGACCACTTCCAGCGGTTGCTCACCGAGGGCAGGAGCGTCTCGCAGAAGAAGGCCAAGTTATTATTATTAATATTTTTTCTTCTTCGCTCTCCACCTTTTGTGAATATATTATTGGACTGAAACGTATTGAACAAGCATTGTAACAAAAAAGCAAGAAGTAATGTAGAGAATTAGTTTTAACATAGTCGTCGAATATTCGAATATTCGTCGAGTATATTCGAATATTCGTCTAGTATATTCGAATACTCGTTATTTATATAGAGCTAATATGACTGTCCTTTTTTGTGTGTAGTAGCATAATATTATTATTCGATGAATGACCGCATTATCAGTTAATCGTCGACACTGTCGCCCAGACGGAAGCACCGTCGTCTATCGCAGGGCGGTGCCGACAGGAGTGAAGGTCGATATTGATGCGTAAGGCAACGCGCAGGTTCTTCAACTTCGGCGGGCAGGTGAAGAAGAAGCCCGGTGCGAGCGGCGCGGCGCTGGCGCGGCGGCGCGGCTCCGACCGCTCGCTGTCGGGCTCCGCGCACGAGCTGGCGCTGTGCGCCGCGCAGCCGCCGCGCGCGCCCGACCCGCCGCCGCACTCGCACTCGCAGTCCAACCTCGCCGACATACCCTTCCGGTATCTCCTCGCCGCCTACTTTGCATGCACCCTCAAACCGTATTTCATACGCAGCCCTACGACTGCCCTTGGTTCATCTGCACCTCGCTATCCTCGCATCGAGAAGATTACGATGTACTGTTTACGAGTTTTTATTCAACCACAACGATTTCTTCGAGCTCTTTCTAGAATATTCATTGGCTGTCCTCGTTACGCGCGTTACTAATAGTGCAGTTATATTTATTGACCCGTAACAGGACCTTCAATTAAGATTATAATGTATCTTCCAAATAAAATGTATTTTTTGTTAAATCAATTAAAGTAGTATTATTATCAAAAGTTTGTGAAATCAATAAAGGCCAATGTATCCCGAGGTTATTTATTAACAAATAAAACGTTACTTCACGCCTGTAATCCCCGATGGGGTAGGCAAAGGAGTATAGCACTCTTCCATGTTTCACTAGTTACATTTACGTGCCATGAAATCGGCGGTGGTCTATTGCCATACACCGGGCACAGATTCAGTCTCCGAGTCACTATTAGAAATTCTAAATTATAAAAATGCAACAGTACCCCGACCCGGCATTTGTACCCAGAAGCTCCCGATCGGATCACTCGACCAACGAGACAGGCAAATATTTATCAACAATTTCGTTTAAGTTATAATGATTGAACTTAAATAAATGAGTCGCCTTGTTCAATTAAAACGAGCGCTTGAAG
>DWEC01000235.1:0-19157 GCA_018245735.1 Microceris miodesmiata
GGTATCAATATTTAACAATTGTAACTATTATTTCATGAACAGGCTTTAGAATGCCTTTGTAAAGTTGAAGGACATATTATTAACAATTAGGTATATCTGTGCAAACGATATCGCCAACACTTGTTAGTTTTAGTCAGCTCTGAAGTTATAGGGTTAATTGAGTTAAAGATCTGTGAGAGCAAATGAAACGAATGTTTATGTTTTAATTAAAACAATCGTAACACGAAGGAATCACTATTTAAATATACCCTTAATTTGACAGAGCGTAATATTTTAATGATGTACCTACGTTGCTTCAGTTCACCTGTTTGCTTTACTGTGCATCAAAGTTTTAATAATTTTCAAAATGTTTGTAGGTACTTACTAATTATTTTGGTATCATGAAACAGTGAATTTTTTTTTATGAAATATCTTAAAAAGAGAAACAGTGTTACTTACTATATTTTCGTTTTAGAATGATACTGAAAGTTTTCTAATAAGCCATTAATAGGACTATATCATTCAAAACCTTTTACGTCTAAATACATTGTGTTATAACTATCAGGTAGAAGACGTGATGATCTAGTGGCGTCTCATATCGCTTTTTATTCTGAGAACCTAGGAATCAAATCCTAGAATCGAAAATCTCGTAAGGAAACTAGTACGATGTTAAGTTTTTGTGATAATTTCTAACACGTGTACAGTCTGCCAGCCCCAATTTGGTTACGGCGTGGCAATGACCTTTACCCTCATCATTCTCGAAGAGCCCCCTTTATGAAGTAGTAAACGTTCTCGAGGATTTTTTCTAATACAACACAGTAGCAAATGAGTTAAAAGCTGTCACAAGAGGCTTTGCCATCCATAGGTATCTGCAGCCGAACACGACTGTATGAATAGGACTTGTAAGGAATTAGGAATTGTAAGCAATTAGTGTCAGTCTAGCCAGAATCGTTTGTTAATAAGATTATTGACAATTAATCGTAAAAATTATAATAAATACGAAGAATTTATAAATGATGATAAACATACCTGTATCTCATTCACTTTGCTGTAGTGATTGCTTTCCAGGCTTCGATTCTGTAGACGTGCGAGGGCGTCCAGACTGTCCTGCAGGAAACACGTTTTTGAATAAAATATGTAGAGTACACGGTGAGCCGGCAAGTTAAATTATTATAATTTATTTATGTATCGAACCATGTATGACGCTAATGTCGTTGTTAACTTGAATATGAAAGTTCAAAGTCATTCTAACATTAACCAGATTAAAATTATGTCAATTTGCTAATAATATTATAATTTGCGATCGATCCCAAATATCTGAAATATAAGATTATTTTATGGTTGACTTCTGTCTAATTAGACCACGTCGTAGCTTGTATTTTAATAAAGTTATAAACACATGCATAAAACAATATAGGTTATCATGCTAGTTATAATATTCATTACCATCATCATCATTTTATCGTCTACTGCTGGACATGGCTTCTCCAATAACAATTGTAATATTATTTAGTTATTATTCTAGCAATAGTAGTTATTATGTTAGTAACAAGATAATGCTCTCACATACTGCCATCGATCAGTCTAATTGCAGCGCTAGGGTTGGTTCGATTTTTTTAATGGATGACCGATGCCGCAGAGCGGATAGATACCATCTTTTGAAACGCACGTATCATATATATTTTTTTTGTTACCGTTAAATAATGGTCGTAGCATTTAAAAAAAATTAACTAAAGGTCAGGATTATTATCCTTCTCCAATGCGTCCTGGCACTACGTGCTGGAGAAACCTTGTAACTAAGTCATAGGGGCAGTATAAAAGAGGTACTGTGACTTTTATCCTTTTTTTAAGCTATATAGTTTTGTAGACAGAAAATCGTTTTTCATTTGTCACGTGTTCGTCATGTTTCGTTTCATGTCAGAGAAAAAAAAAGAACTAGAAAATTATTTTAAAAATTGCTGTTACTCATGTAATTCATTGTATGACAAAGTCCATTATTTCACTGAACAAAAGACTGTGTAATCTTGAAGGGAGGTAGAGAAGTAATAAATAAAACCAGACCTATCAGAATTCAAACGATATTCGTACACATAAAGCAGAATAGTAACGTTCATTGCCTTGTGGCACGTAAGTAAAAATTTGTACAATGGTACCTGTCTACTATCTCCTTACTATCTACGTAGGCATACGAAAATAAGCATCTCTTGTATGTAAACGAATATTAAAAGCAGAACTTATTACAGAACCCCCATTATTGTTTCCATAATTTCGATGCTATCACATAACTAAACGAACCCTGCATGTTACAGGGTATTTAAAATTACAGCCGAAGTAATTTATTTTTTGTACAATGTATCCGAACCTTATCTGAATACAGATATCATACATAAAAAAGTAATATTTTTACACAATGTATCCGAACTTTTCTTTCTTTTTTATGCAAAAATAGGCTTGCGTTTGGCTGCAAACTCATCTGATGGAAAATTAGATGCAGTCCAGGATGTATTTCAATATAGAAGCAATACGTCACATAACTTGAGAAAGTACAATACGGCATGGCAGCTAATTTTGCGGAGCAACAATAGGAAAAGTTCGATTAAGGTAGAAAAAGAGGACACTTGGCGGGCGGAGTATATGAGTATATAACTTGCCATAGACATTTTTTCTTTTGCTTCTATTTTCCCTAGGTAGGTTAGGGAAAGAATAGTTTTCATAATATCTACAAAAATTTTACTCGTGGATTTGGATATTGAAAGTACATTTACACTAATAACACCACATTTTAAGATGTGTATACTCTTATTATTTCTAACCAGGAAACAGTAAGAAGTGAAGTAACTGAAACTGACATCGTTGTGGTACTTATACATTTGGTATTTCATGGCTATTTACTGTAATGGCAGAAATATGCCAATATTCCGACCCACTTGCATGAGTCGTGGTCACGCCGGAACTGCGGCGGCGCGGCGGTCGGCGTGTACATATGTTCATACATACAGGTACGCTCACAGTGAGTAGTTGATAAATGCAAAAGGAACAAAAAGCAAATACTTAGTACAATTACCAAGTTTATAACATAAAAGTATTTTTACACCGAAAACAATTGGATGTACATTCTGTACATAAACGAGTCTTGTTTGATTTATGGGTGTATAATTATAATTACTTATATTAACCACCCTAATTCTTGTGCGCAATATGGTTTAAAATGGGTACAAGGTTTCTATTAAATATACGTAAACCATAACATCACACCTATACCTAATCCCCGAAGGGAGCAGGCAGAGGAGTGTGGTACATTCCCACGTTTCACCAGTTACGTTTAAGTCCCATGAAATAGGTGGTGGGCCTATTGCCATGCACCGGGCACAGATCCAGACTCCCAGTCACTACTAGAAATTCTAGGTTAGAAATATCCGATAGCACCCGACCCGGGATTTGAACCCAAGACCTCCCTATTTGCAGTCGCGCTTTGCAACCACTCGATCAACGAAGCAGTCATAACTTTAATATCCAACTATTCATTACCGAACCTGCAATTGTTTGATTTCCATTTCTAGATCTTGTGCGTCCTTTCTCAGTTGTTCGTAGCTGAGCCGCGCCTGACCACCGCCCATCCGATCCAACAGCATTTCCCCGCGAAGTACTGGCGGCATTACTTCCTGTACAAAAAATGATACGGTTTCATGATAATGTTAGTACTTTGTCGTCTTCTTTGCAGTTATGATCACTTTATACACCCTCCTTCCTAATATGTCCTAGGCAAATTAACTGCATGAAAGATCGGCAGGGCAGGTGCGACTATCAGGCATGAAGATACGGCAAAATAGAAGAAGACGTAGGTAAAATTGATGTCTGGGCGTTATGTTTGCATGTTAAAATCGCTGAACCGATCGGGATGAACTTTTTAATGCGAAGGCATTATATACCAAGGTAAAACATTATTCCCGCCTATTCTGATGTTTATATCAAAGTATTTTCTCGTGGACGGTGTTCATAGGATAGGAGATAGGATTATTTGTAAATGGAACTTTCTAAGAAAATTGTAAAGAGCTATGAAATTACGAAGTAATTTTAAGTACGAAAAATCATTTGAATTTTTTACTACTTAATGCTTAATGTAACGGCAGGTTAACGGCTTATATTTATAAATATAACTATTCTGCAGTTACTTAAAAACGTACCATATACCTAGTTTATATAGCAGCATTGGTGTCTGTGATAGTTTAGTGATTTAGAAATGGCTTGCATTTTTACACAATATTTGTATTTTAAGATTAAATGTTTTACATTTTATGCTGAGGAATTACGTGCGGCTCTTTTCCATGTCCTTTAAAGCGTGTGATGTTAGTCTATCCGCATTGGGCCAGCACGAGGGACTATGATTTTAATTCTCTGCACAGACACTGATCTACCAATGGAAGGATAGAGAAATGGATGGCATTACAGCAGTTTCAGGGGCTAAATGAATTCTCTACATATTTATAACTTACAAGGTACAAGTTATACGAGAAAAAGCTGATATCAATATTCGCGATTTTTCTTTTACCTGTACGCAAAATATTTTCATATTTTGACATTGATTGAGAGACAACTTGATAGAAGTTCACGAACGTGTGCTTCGATTTATTTTTAAATCGAAAACCACAACTCTATAATACTTTTGATGCATAAAAAATTTGATTGTACAATTTTCCCTGTGTTAAAAAAGGTATTTTTGGTGATGTTCGTAATGTCATGTTATACGTTGATTTTAAAAACTAAATATATTAAAATTTTCCTACACTGAATAGGAGAATGTAATAAACGTTTCTTATTCTAAATTTATTCTTTACCGGGATGAAGTGAGGATAAAGAGTGATGCCCAGCAATGGGATATCAAATATATTGCAATAATATAGTTATAACTTAAGTGCTGATAACAGATCATACTGATTATACTAATGACAGGTGTGACATAATTTTTAGCCCCGGTATTATTTTTACCCTAGGATTCGGTACAGTAATCAATTATTTTCTTATCTTGTGTGGGGTTGTGGATAAAAAAGCAAGGGTTTGATCAAAGTTACACGCTCGAAAAAATATTTACAATCGAGCGAATGTTTCCGAACCGTTGATCAGTTAGGTACCTACATAAAGTTAGTAAAATTTGACGCTCTGTCGTTTGCAAGACGAATGCAAGTACGTGTGTTGGCTCTGTAGTAAAAACAGCATCTTTCAAATTGTTGAACAAAACGAACGAGATAAGGGACTTTTGCTGTCATTAATTACATATTAAAATGATTAAAGATGCGCAATATTTGCGTAATTTTTATTTAAAACATCAGCAAATTGCCCACAAGTCACTGCAGCTTATAGGCGTATTACATTTTAATTTTTGCCTAATATCATATAACTATGAGCAATCAAAATTGCATGGGCAATGTTGAAACTGTTGCTAATAAACTGCTGGAATACGAAGAGCTCGGTGTAGTACCCGCATTATCTTTTCGGCCTTAGAAACAACTGCAATGGTGAATTATTTCTGCAAAAGGACTATGTAGAGTATTGAGAAGTATGTAACTTCTAAAAATATAGCGTAGTATTAATAATAATTATAACTAAACGCGATAATAAATGTGCTAACTGATGGACAAGAAAATTTACAAGGTATCTAAGTATTGGTTTGAAAATACTGAAATGTATCATCTGTGAAGTAACATTATTGTGATTTGTTATATACGAGTACCAACTCGTTCCTGCTATGTATTATATAACTGCATAAATGAAACTACCCAGCGCACAGCCCTCTGCGTCTCTCGTTTTCCTACATTCCTCATTCCTGAGCACGTCGCGTAACTCTAGCCTTAGGAATATTTTACGTGGTAACCGTGTGCTAAGCTATAGCTTGTGCTATATACTTTATGAATCGATGTGATTATATATGGATAGTATATAAGGGCCAACATGAATAGAATGTGATATGAAATAATAAACAGTTGATGTTGAGGGTTGATCTTCATCATGAGTAAAGAATAGAAATTAAATAATTTAACATATTGACAATGTAAATATTTTGATGAAGACTTAAGTAGGAACAAGAATAAGCAAAGCAACAAAACGTTTTTTCAATGTAACAAAATAGAGAAGGAGAAAAAAGAAAAAATGGCAGTCATCCGTAACGCTTTACGCATAGTGGCTGTGAATTATTGGGCAGGTACTAGATGCGGCTATTTCTTTTGGCGCAGGGTGGGTAATGGATAGTTCAGTTAATGAAGGTGAGAGGTAAAATTAGAAGGGTATCAAACGGTAAGGAAATGTTCTCCAGGGATTGAATGTATTACTGTTTAACTTTAGTTAGTTTTATAGTGTCCAAATAAAAGTAGAAATCAGATAGAAATATCAATGATAGTAGAAATATAGTTATGTAATTCAATAAAAAAAATATGGGACACTTTTTTATTAAAATTTCAAAAATGGTTTCTAAGAATCTTATTGACCCCTGCAATTACAAAAACTCAGAGTACTATGGGTTCGATCAAGATATTCCTTATTCGTTAATTCGTATATTGATTTTCATCTTTAACACTACCGCAGCGACATCTAGCGGTGGGTCGTCTGGTTCAGGTGGATACGGGGGTAGAAACGCTCTTTTCGGAGTGCGCATCGGAGGTTGTGACGTCAGCAGCGTGCGCGCCAAGTGCGCCAGGTCGGCGGTGCTGGACACCGCTCGAGCCTGCGCGCACAGGGACTCGTAACGTCGCAGCTGGGTGTTGCTCTGTACAAAAAACAATAGAACTTATCATAACGTAATTATTAATAACCTGATATTAATGTACTTCTAATAAGCATTTAGTAGGTCTGCTTTGCATTTTTAAACGTTTAGTGTTTTTAAAGTTTAATGCAATAGACAAGCACTAATAGCTGCCTAGATTAAAGTTAATGATGCGATTAGTAATAATGGACTAAGTATCAGATATCATTTTCTCAAATGTTATATTTCTTTTATAAAAAAATGTTCAAGTCGCTTATTAATTGAAGATATTAAAATCTACTTTTCAGAAATATACAAGTATAGTTAGTATTGTGTTAAATGTTGAAACGCAAATTTTGTTAAAATCCACTTATAACTTATACTGGCAATACTGTACTAATTTATTATTATCTAATTTCTGTCTGTCGTAGCATTTATACATGCCTTACTTACAGTCATCCCATAAATTACTTCCTTAGTTTCGAAGATAAGCAAATTTCCAACGTCTATTCTGAGAGGGTTACAAAGATTATCTCTTTGGAATTTAATTCGTAACTCTATCTTAATAAAAGTATTATTAGATTTCCGTAACATTACCTTCTCGCTGATAATTTCTCCTTCTTGACAAATGGCGTCACTGACGACGGTCGTCACGTCTGTTAAAATTTCTTCCAGTTCCTGTAAATAAAATTTAATGAATGTAGGTAGTAGAATTATTTTAGGAATACGTTCAAATTTCACGTGTGTAAAAATGTGTAAAAGAAATTTCTATGAAAAAGGTTGAGATGAAATAGGCGCGAATTTTTATAACTTAACCAGCCTTTTTTGTTAAACTTAGAATAATGGTTAAACCGAGGAGTCTTTCGATATAAAGTTTTACTCGTTTAAATGTTAGCCGGCCACCACTTAGTTTTACGTTTATTAGTAATATATACACAATGAGACATTTGAAGTCTTCTAATCTGCGATGAACGGGCATGGTAAGTTACGTATAGGATTAATCGCTCTCATTCTCATGAGGAGAGAACCATCGTCCGTAGAACGATAAAAAAGATAAAGTCGGCGATGAAGACAGTTTTACGGTGTTCGCATATTCTTTTGCATACGATTATAAATATTTTCTATTTTTGTGTGACCTAAATATCCATATGTTCTTAAATACGGCAATATTAATATCAAGTACGAAGGAAAATAAAAAAATTACTTATAAATGCTCTAATCTGATAATAATATTTGTTTAGAATAGGTATTAACAATAAGTAGCACAGTATTACGTATATCCGTATAGAAAAAACTGTTTGTCCTGAATCCTTATTAGAATAATCTTTTGGCGTAGGTTCTAGTGTATTGAAAATGTGAAATTTCAGGAGAGCCGTGAGTTGTTAGGTTTGACAACATTTATCTGGGGAGGTATTCAATTTCGTTTCGTATTGGAAATTTGTTGAGAAATATTGATGTCACCATCAATTTATTTGTCAATTAATTTTTAGGTCAACAATATCTCCCCAGTTGAAGTCGACCACCTTTTAGATTTTCGCCTCCCTCTAAACTTTAAATTAAAAGGTGTGTATTTGGAAGATCCATTAACTCGTTGTTGCTTCTATTTACAGCTCTACTTTGTTCAGTTTTCTGAATAATAGAGTTTTATTTGTTTCATTTCAATGAATGTTGAAATGATTGTTCGCTGCGCCGGGGGTAATGTTGGACGTACTAAATTAATTTCGTCGGAGTTTGGTAACTAAGATTGAATAGGTACAAACTTGTTCCAACATTGCCGAATCACGATGGAAACGGAATTTGTTCACTAGATTGAATTAAAACAGTTCTTAACCCCTCTCCTTTCGTAAACAGATCGGTTTCAAATAATTAATATAAAATATGAAGAAGTAATCAATGTAACAAAAGCACAGGAAGTTTCTGAAGATACATTTGGCATTCGGAGCTCTCTGCCTAAGTATCTCGTAAAAGATCTAGCATAATTGTATTAGTTATAATGTCGATAAATATGGTTGAAAACCAATAGAATGTTATGCAGGACATTGGTTTCGAGCATTATAATTATTATAAAATAATAATACTTCATTAAGCTGTATAGTTGTGTAAAAAGCGAATAAACATTTAGTTAAAGTCTTAGCGTTCAACAAAACTCCGCATATTTCTCAAAATTCTCAAAAAGAAAACTATTCAACTATATGAAATTAATATTGTGCGTAAAATAAATGGAATCCACGGATCATCAAGTTTCTATTACATACGTGTTAGTTCATCCTCCGAGTCGGAATACACGATATTTATGATCCCCGAATTATAGGGATGTATCCAAACATTTATTTGTAGGGGAAAGGAAATAATACAAATGCGCACCCTAAACCTTTAGCGTCATCTTCGAAACATTTTTCATCCTACATAAATAGAATTCTACTTTTATAAGAAGTAAATTATCAAAATCGATACATAATGAATTCCTTTCCGAGCTGTTTCATCAACATAATGTAGATGGCCTTTTAATGACAAAAGCGTTACAATTTTTTTTCAATCGTCTATATCCGCTGTTGTAACTATGTACCTAATATTTATACGATAATTTTTTCACGAACGATATAATATTATTGTTGTGGCTATATAGAAATATTGTAATACATATATAATCGAGGTAGATTTCTCGAAGAGTACACAAAATTGTATAACTTGCAGAATTAGAAACTTTTTAAAACTATTATCCCCTATTTAATATAGAACTATTTTACTTCTAAAGGTATTTATTGGCTTCAAGGTAAAGTGTATTGGCCGAGATGCTAAGAGCACCTGTGTAATAATGGATTTTAAAAGGCTCTGTATTGCTTATAAAGTACTTGCGCAAATGGCTCTATATTTTCTCTGAAATAACTGTGCTGACAGAATGGAGTCCCTATAGATTTCAACAAATCATCTTGTCTATCTTAATCCCTCAGATGTGCGCGAATGATAAAAACAAACCTCTATAATCTATAAGCCCATCGACGTTAGGGGAGAGACATTAGGGGAGGCATTACATTGATCATTTATATAATGTGGGTACTGTATTATGAAGTTATTCATTTAATTGAATGTCTATGTTTGTTATTTCTGTCATGATAGTGAGAAGGGTATAATTGTACGCATGTACATACAAAATTATATATTATGTGCTATAGTAGTCAGACAGATAAATGTTAAAGTTAAATGAATGAGTTTCCGAACGCTTACATGTAACCTACTTATTTTGACATTTTACACTTGACGTAGATAACTATTCGTGATTGTTACACAAATAGTTGATGTGATAAACAACCATGTCGTACACTACTGTGTGTTGTTGTTTATCTCTTTGGTCCAAACGAAATTACAAAGGTGAATATTTAATTATCTTGGCTTTATTTCAATACGACGTTTCCAACTTTTATCATGTAAATGTTTATCATTTGAATGAAAGAGTTTGTCATTTATCGTAAATAGAACCGCCTAAAATATTTATTGTTGTACTAATTAATCTGTATAATTGAAATATGTACTTTTTAAGCCAATTTAATCCATATTTCGCGAATTTTCTAGTTGAAGTTTATTCTAAGTTCTATTTCAGTTTTTATAGAATCAAAATAAACAACATTGTGTGTATTTTCAATTCCAGCAATGCCTGTCACACAATCTACACAAGAACCTGGAAAAAAATTCGCCGTAAAATTCCATGTAGAATTTCACGGTTCGATAACATTTTTTATGCTGAAGTTTTTGTAATAAAAGAAAATTTAATGTGAATTTCTACGACCAATGTCGTATCAGCACTTTTTCGGGGTGATGAAAAGTTTTATTATGTGCACGTGGTACAGATTATGTTTATATTGTTTCAAATGGGCAAATGATTACGAAATATGGTGACGATCGTCATAGTTCAGACATTGATTTTTCTATTCTATTTAGTAAATAAATTTAAAAAGAGAAACTTGTCTTTTTTATTACTTTAATAATGACCTCCTACTAAGTCAAAGTACGTTCGTATTTTAAATAGTGTTTGATGCGCGTATGTTATTTGTAGATGGGCAAGTAGTGTATAATGTATGAAGGCACACATATTTTTAACATATATTTGCATATTAACATCATCATCAACTTTAGTTTAATTTATTAATTTTCAAAAGCTTAAGCCCAGCAAATATACCAAAGAGTATACGATTTATTGAACTGGTAGTTCATATAATCATCATAACCATTGTATTCTTTTAAAGTGTGTGGCTCTCGACCTTATTCTAAAATCACAACACTTACAAGTTCCTCGAAATAAATGACTAATTGCGTCTTCGCTAATAAAAACTAAAGCACTGTAACAGCGAAGCGAGAATTACTCAGACGTCGCTTAAGTGTGCAGAAAAATAAGCAAAATTGTAATAAATGTATACTCGTATATACGTATTTAAATTTGCGCGAGGGTAAAAGTAGTCTAGGACGCCCTCCCAGGTAGGATGACTATCTGTGAAGGGCTGAACACGAAAGCTGGATACAGCAAGCCCAGGATAGGGCGCGATGGCACTCATTGGAGGAGCCTCATGTCCAGCAGTGGACTGAGACAGACTGATGATGATGATGATACGAGTATGTATCTGTACTCTGTAGTTCAAATTACCTGTAATATCGTTGGCAGAGTGTGCGTATGGTATTGCTCGATCATGGCATTGGTAGCCGTTAACTGTTGGACGTAGGTGTTGTGCGAGTCATAGTACGCGGCCAGCGCTGCCGGATTCGAGTTGTTGCAGTAGTTGATGAACGCTGCACGATAGTCTTGACGACTCTGGAAGAGAGAATATTAAAACTATGTTAAACAGCAGATTATATTAATTTATGTGTTGTATACATATTTGTAATAGAAATATTCTCGTCAATGGAATAGAAAAGAACATTTGACATGTCATTTATATGATTTAGAACGAAGATCAAAGAAAATAATTGCTCATAATAATAATAATATAATTAGTAATAGATATCTAGGTAGAACCATTTCGATAATGACAATGACAAAAGATATTTTACTATAGTTATGATATCATCGACTTAACGATTTCACGAATTTCGTTATAGTGAAGAGAGATAGGTAAAACAATGGTCTGAAGAACATTCCAGTAAAATGTTTTTCGTTGAGATTCTTTAAAAATGCCAAATAATTCTGTCCTCATTTAACTAAAAACTTGAATGAATAATTTGGGTACTGAATGAAGCGTGAATTAATTTAGCAAATTGAATGGTGGTTAATGGATATTTCGTTCAGTACGCAAATTTCATTCATACATTTCCTTTTCGCATTTCTTAATCTTTTATAAGTCTTATATATTATATTCAAGTTACCATTACTTAGTTAATTACATTTAACTGCCTTAACTAAAGGTTCTGGTGATATTAATTAAATTCTTAAAATAGCCTTTTACAACATTCTCAAAATAACATTCTCCCGCGGCTACGAATCGAATGGTAATTAGACTTGTCATCTATTTTTATACAGCGTAGGTTGTGTAACTACCAACTGTTCTGATTTTCGTTTTCAAAATTTACATATAAAATGTCTTCAGTGATTTTATGCGACGATAATAAATCATAGATACCATTTGTCCAGGCGCATTGCAGTAACAGCCGCTGACAAATAAAATTCCAATATAGTAATTGTAGCACAATATTTACGTGATACAAAATGAATAATGAACGGTCCTATCGTCTATGGGGAAATATTTAATGTGATTATGATACTTGTTCTCGGTTCTCAATGAATCATATGGACTTTTATCACACATTTGGGATCTTACGAGTATATACAGGAAATTATTTTTAGTTTAACAATCTTAAGTGCTTTCTGCAGCACGCTTCAGCACGGACGCAATGATGCCAGCTTGTCTCACAGCAGAATTAGTTGACTGTGTGATATGGGATAAGTACAAATTAATGCACAAATTAATAAGTACAAAATAATAATTAAATTATTAATAAGTACAACTGCCTCGTTGGTCGAGAGGTTGTAAGCGCGACTGCCGATCGGGAGGGCTTGGGTTTAAATCCCGGGTCGGGCGCTATTGGATTTTTCTAATTTAGAATTTCTAGTAGTGACTCGGAGTCTGGATTTGTGCCCAGTATATAGCAATAGGCTCACTAACTATTCCATGGGACTTAAACGTAACTGGTTAAACGCGGAAGTGTACTATACTCCTCTGCCTACCACTTCGGGTATTACAGGCGTGGTGTTATAAACAAATCCTTAGATTATACCAAAAAAGGATAGGTATAATTCATCTATTTGTCGGCTGTGCGGAGATGGTGTCTGAAATTACCTTTTCTAGTTCTAGGTAGGTATAAATTTAATTGTCTTTGTGACCGTGTGTACATGTAGTCCATAGTAGGCATGTCGCAACTAAATCGAGTTTAAGCTAAGAGTATAAAATATAATGACAAATAAACTAAGCGCAGGTAACGTTTATGAACAAATTGTCCATTTTCATAACTAAAATGCTTATTTTGATATTCCTTATATGTTTGTATGTTGTCGGTCATGTCTATAACAATCAATTAAATCATTTCGATTAAACTGACTTAACAGGCAATTGATTTAATAATATAATTAGTGACGTAACCGGAGCAGTGACTATTACCTCGCTCGGTGGCATTTCATTACGTCATTTCCGTAACAACCCATATTGGTATGTCAATTAAAGCAGAATTAACGGAATTGGAAATTCTGATGTTATTGAGTGCTCAATGTATATAACTCATGTGTTCAAGAATCTCTCATGTTTGAAACTACCTAGCTTGCAATGCAGTGGAATTATATTTTGGAATTTTTGAATAGGTATACGATAAAGATAGAGCAAATCTTTATAAATAAAGATAAAATGACGTTTGGTAGTCTAACTAAAACTCGTGAGAGGTTGGACTCACTTGGCTAATTTTTGTTTTGAAATGTTTGTGGAAGTCCAAGGAAGGTTTAAAAGGTAAGAAACATGAAGAAAAATTGTAAGGAAAATAGTAAAACTAACAATTTTTTTTCCCACACAAAAATTTCATACCTGTCAAGTAGATGGCGTTCGGAAATTAAATATCAAAGAAGGAAGTTAGCTTAGACTATGGAATATTAAAAAGCCTGTATCACGCTCATTCAATTGTTTGGTCTCTCATTTTCTCTTTTATTTTGTTTCTATTTTAGTTTATTATCAAAACGTATATTTAGCGTAGCTTGATAAATTCTTCTAAAAAAATCTGTGCGCACCAATAGTATTTGACAGTAAATAATAGTATATTATTTCATTCATTTCCTTTGTGACTCCGTGAAAAAAAAAACTAACTTCACGCCTGTAATCCCCGAAGAGGTAGGCAGAGGAATGCAGAACAATTCCACGTTTCATCGGTTACGCTTACGTCCCACTATGGAATCGGTGGTGAGCCTATTGCCATGCAACGGGCTCATATTCTGACTCCGAACCACTTACACCATGCTAGCGAACTGTAGTCCGACAAATTTTACACCCCTTTGGATACAACGGAGTTGGAGTTTCATTCACAACTATGTGAAATTGAAAGTGCTACCTAAATATGTGATCTCAGAACCCCTAGAGTGCGAGGCTGAAACGTAAACCACTACATTTATTGAATTGGGTGGTAGATATTACTTTCGGCAATTTGATGGCACCAGTTCGTCACAGTCGTAAATTATTGTTACAATAATCCGGCTTATTTGAATATACAGGGAAGCCATTTCAAACAGTATGTCTTCGTACTAATGAAATTTCAGTGCCATGTTAATTTCGCCTCACTTCACGGCACAAATAACAGTTGCAGGCTGTAAAGTCATTTATACGACCTCTGGTAACTTAAATCGGTCATAACTCATTCATTGACTTTCAAATTTGGCAATAAACTTGCAACATTAGGAAGGTGCGTCTCTGATTAGTTAAATGACTTATTATAGCACGTAACAATGTAGTTAAAAATGAGAGAATTACATAAATTCGATGTAACATAACTCAATTAAATATCCAATAATCAAATATAACCCTGCAAAATGTTTATATGGTAAACTTCGTCGATCACGTGCGATCCCTTAAATGTAATTTAATAATACGGAAAATTAGCTATAAAAAGAATATTTTTAATTTTTATTTTGAAATTTATTTTGAAAAATTTGAATTTGAATTTTGAAAAAAATTAGAATAGACGTAATTTCTTATTTCTTGATGTAGGTACTGCTGAGAATTTACTTATGTATATGGTATTGATTATACTTACAATATTTGCTTTATAGTACTTATGACACATAAAAAACAAAGGCGTCCTTTTGATTATTTTGATGTTATTTGCTAAAATACATAAACTAGTGTCTTATTTTTCGAGTCTCGTAGAAGTAACTAAAGCAATTAGTTGGGATTAAGTCTTGCTCGCTAGCATTTGTTTTGACTCTACGTTAATAAGCCTATTAATCAAGGTTTCTGTTTTCATAACGTTATATAATATTATTTGTGATCATTATCACCATCAGTCCGTCTTAGTTGACTGATAGATATAGGGCTTCCACAATTCCATTATTTAGTTTTTTCACTACAATTCCCACGCTGGGATTATAGGAGATTGTTGGAGAGATGGTTGGGATTGTTGGAGATCGCAGAGCACGGCTTCTCGCACCGCCTACGCTGCTGTCTAGCAGTTAGAGCATGTAACCATGCCTAGGCAATTGCACCGTAACTGCGATCTGCCAATGCCGGGCTTAATCGCCTTTTACTATACTCTGGTATACTCTAGTGCTCTTAATATGCCGTAAAAGTAAAATTATTTATACTGCGTACGTAAAATAATCGAGCACCAATCCCTCATTAAAAAGTCAGCATAATATATGTTATTCACGTTTTCTTTTGCACCTATGCTCGGCACAACGTTAGGATTTTGTTTCAATTTATATAACCATATCCACTTTTGTTTATCAGTGTTTCCTGCTAGAGACTTAAGAATATACAAATCCAATCTTCGAGCTTCCCCTCCGAGCTTTCCGGTACATCGAATTACAAATGGAAGACAAATAGAAAATCTCATGTAGGATTGAGAAAAGAATATTATTCAAATAGTCAACTGTTTCTATTTGGTATTCGTGACTCTGATTACTTATGGGCACCATGAAGTGAAAATAATATCGAGATTGGCAATTATAAGATATGATATTTCATTTAAATTAAGAGTTGTATCATACGCCCTTCTGGCTTTCTCGTGATGTCGTTCTACTAAAAATACGTATTTATGAAAGTAATATGTATACATCAGACTATGACTCACCAGAAACATAATAGAGCCCTTGCAAGTATTATAATGTTCATATGCTGAGCTATCTCTGTCGTATCTATTTCTGCGGCTAAGCAGCAGTTTCCATTGTTGCGCAACGATAGAGAGATTAGTATATGCTGCTTCCCAATAAATAGAATTGGATTTGATAATAATAATGAAGTAAAACATTCAGAAATAAGACGGTTTTAATATAAATAGTGTCAAAGAATTAATAATAATTTAATGTCTGGATTACCGATTATCCTCGTAACTTGATTTTAGAACATGATATGTTGTCATTAGATCAAACGGAAAATGTAAATAGTTTATCTAAGCTCCGATTAATTTTTTTCATGTAGCGTATTTCAGAAGTTACTACGATTTGTCTCACGCAGCAATTCATATTTTCACATCGTCGTAAATATCCATCAAATCCACGTCTGTGTTTGATATTACTTCGAAATATTTTCAATGTTATCAAAGTATAATTTTATTGAAGAGAAAGTTACTGGTATGTTACATTAATACACGGGTACAGAAATTATTTATCATAATTGTGTCGTCACGCTACGTTTTTTTCAGGGTAGGCAGACAAAGTAGAGTCGTTACTATCTCTTTCCTCAGATAGCTGAAGTGCTTCCTCTACATTCATTAATCTCATAGAGTTTATTTATGATATATAAACTAAAACGTTTAAATGTTAATTAATATGATATGTCAGAACCTCATAACCACACGTTTTAATACTACTAACACGTACACACACATCAATGATTAGATTAGCAGTAAGAGTTAATTAGTTCGCGTGCTATTTATAGCTTCAATATTATAATGATGTTCTATAATATAAAGCTTGTTGTTATTAGTGTTTGAAGTTATGTATAAATTAGATAATAAATTAATTCGTAGTGAACCTAGCTTTCATGTAGGTAATCATCAAAGAACTTTATGTGTACGAATATTAATTTTTCAAACCGAGGACTGAAGTAGGTACAGATTTAAAAATTGTTTAGCGGTTTAAATTAACGCACAATATCAAATTTAATATTCAAATGCGTCACTAATAGACTGTGTAAATGAAAAATATATATGAAAATGGTGGGGTAAATTTTAACACTGAACACAAAGCCACTCAGCACCAGAGATAACTGTCGACTCTTGTACTAATGAGAACGAACACAAAGCCGTTGTACAGCTTGCAATTAGACCTGCCCCTTCAAACGGTTTAGTTGCATCGTCAGCGGACACCTACAACGATTAATTATTTTTCCACAATATTTCAGATATAGCAGCTGTTAGAAATACAACAAATTTTACATAGTAAATAAGCCCGAAGCAGTGATTGCAAAGTCGTTTAGATTTAAGTTTCCCACCCGTGAGATCACGGGTTCAGATCCTGGCGCGCACGTCTTTTATCTCAAAATTATGTGCACTTTATGAATAAATATTGCTTGCCACGAGTATATCGGTGTACGAAAACTCTGCAACTTTATTGCGATCTCTAAGATGTGTGAAGTCTGCCAATCTGTTTTTGATGGCGCAGCAAATTATGATTTTATACCTTTTCATTCTGAGCGGTGAAACACATTATTCAAAATTGAATTGATAAACGGATTGATGGTAGTCAAGAATACACAATCTTCAATTATTTTCGATTTGTGATATTGGCACTGTGATTTGGCAAATTAGAGCGAGTCAATTGTACAAGTAAGCACCGAATTTAGTGTTCATTCTCCATATGATACTATTAGCGGGGCCATAAAAAGCAATCCTTAATTTACCTAAACGTTTAATGTGAATGCTGAAGTCAATAGCTCTATGTACGTTGTGCAGTGTGGGATTTTATAGAGCGTGAAAATTTGATCTAAAATATATTATAAAGTACTTAATAAGTTAATAAAGAGTGTACTTTATTATTTATAAGTATTTAATTAGTTTATAAATAGTCGAGACTGACGCCATGTTACCCATAGGGTATGATCGAATCCTACGTAGTACCCACGTAGGTCGTTCGCCGTCTAGCCTTATGATTATGACGAAAATAAACTTTTAGCTTTGAATTTTGAGTTATATTCACACGTACCAAATTTATTTAAATAATTTATATTTTTTAAATCTTCAAAGCGAAGCTAACATATGATTTTAACAAATGTTTTTTCATATAGAACATTATTCTTAACCAAAAGATGGATTTAGTAAAAATACGTTAAAATCATTCAAACTTTTAATTAATCCTGAGTGACGGTATATCGTGGCACAAATTCGTTTGGATTAAAAAATAATAAAAGCCCCTGCAGGATCGCTGCTGATGGTTAATTAAGAGTGCCGATTACGAAATTGACAAACAGAGCATACAATAAATTTCGTTCAAATTCAATTTCCGAACCCTCCTCTGCGATCGCTCGAGGCTAATTTAAAACGACCGTATGTTGATATGTTCTCCTAATTTCTTGTTGTGCTTTATAATAATTTGGTACATAGATTTCGTCTGTCATACTGTTATTAAATTGTTCATTGGGTGTTGATGTTTTAAGGTGACAATTGGGTCCTTTTCAGTAATATAATTTTTTTTTAAGAAAGTAAAAGTTATATGAGATGAGATAGGGTGATATTTGTCGCTGTTTTTGCGTGATACTCCAACGAGGCAACTTCAATTGTATACTATGTATATTCCATATAAATTCCATCTGCGTACTCCACACCGAAATGTAAAATATACATATGTAGGTATATGGTAACACAGAGTTTGTTCAACCTTTGTCGATAGTGGCTGAGATCAAAATCGCATAATCTTGAATCACAAATCAGCAAAATGTAACGAATTTTATTTGGAAAACCCATCGATTCACGTTACAGACGGTTTTCGTTTTAAGAAGCTAACCATATTTGTTATAAATGGCTATTGTCGTGAAATTCGATATCGAAGGAGTCGGTTTATGCAGTGCCATTTGATTTTTAAATTGAAACTTACGTTTTCAAATATTGGTGCCTTCAAATGTTTACTTTCACATAATACATATTTATTTCTAATGTGTCATCCAAATTCGTCTCTTAGCATTCTATTTGTACAGTTGTCCATACATTAACATTCTTGTCTGTTACTACGATAATTACTATTTAATGAACCCATGAGAGAAAATATTTCGCGTTA
>DWEC01000236.1:0-19115 GCA_018245735.1 Microceris miodesmiata
GTAGTTTTTGAGTTCATCGACAACATACAGACAAACATTCATTTTTATATATTAAGCTTCCCTATTGACCTCTACTGGATCTTGTGAAATATACCTTCTATGATTCCCAATGACCACCGTGAAAACTTATGATGCGGCTTAAACCCGTTAATAATATCGATCTCTATGAAACCACAAAATACACAACATGTTTTTGCAAATGATTGGAATTATATTTACTTATACGATATATACGGTAGATTTCTACCGTAAAACCTAAAATTATTTCTGTATTGTTAATATGTTAATGCACATAATTATATTTATACGACAAATTGAGTAATTTAAAGATGTTCAAAACGTACAAGCAACTTTTAAGTAGCGAAGATATTTAAAGTTATTTCTGGTGTAGCCTTTTGCTAGCAAGTATTTCTTTTAGTAAATAATGTTAAATGAATAATGACTGCAGTAAAATTGTGCATGGTGCAGGCCCAACGAGCACACAGATATGCACACTATGCAGCGGCATTAGCGGCCGGCCGCAAGCGCGGCGCCAATCGGTATTGTGGTCGTGATCAGATAATCCGACTCATGAAAGCCCGATATCTATAAAAACTTCGATCGCATTAGAAAATTGAAAACGGGTACAAAGCTTTGTATACTTAGAGCATTATTGTACTGGATTAGTATTATAAAAAAAGACAAGTAAACACAAAAAAATACTACCGTTTAGCAATTCAAATGAGTTGTAAATATATAATGCTCGATTAGACTATTTCGGTGCGGGTTAACGGATTTTTTTCAAAGGTGAAGTCAAACAATCATTATAGAAAAGAAATAGTACATGATCTAAGGCACGAAAAACCGTTATGGAAAATTTATCATAGTGATACGCCCGTCGCGCCGATTCTTTTGTATTGGGCTCGTAAAACAATTTCCTCTCAGTAGCAATAAACACACAAGTAAATATTAATTAGTTTGGCATAATGAACGCTAATGTCTACCATCTGTCTGATTCATCGCACATACGTTATCGTTTATCTGCGTGACATTTATTGTCGAGTATCTATTTTATTGCGTGTATCTTCTCTCTCCTTGTAGGGAATTGTGCATGTGTCCGTATCAGTTGCTACATCGGTTGGATATAATAATGAATGCACTACGATTTGAGATTAATTGCTTTATAACAGCTTCACGGCTTCTGGACTTTGAATGCTGTTAGCAAATTTTCTCGAAGGTTTAAAAAGATGCTTCCAGTTCTTATCTTCAAAAGTTATTAGTGATGTACTAGACAGATTAACTTCCGAAAGACACTTTTTTTTATTATCCGTAGAAGTAAAGTTCAAATTTCTATCAATAGCCACAATAATTTGAACATAACAGACTTTCAAAAATTATATTATACGCAAATTTAATTTGTCCGGTCGATCGACTATCTCACAAATTGATCATTCGCCGGGCACATAATTAGAATTAACACCATCCATTCACCATATAGGGGTTGATCTATTGATGAGGTGGCGAAGCATTGGCATTACTCGTTGTCTAGTTCGATCTCAATAACGAATCTATTAATATCGATCTCTCTTTGGACTCCGTGTATAAAGCCGCCATTGTGTTTTTAAAATGGCGATGATGCTAATTTTCATCGGCTTATTAAATATACCTTTGCGATGATGTTACCTCGCCAAGGGATGCCGCCCCGAAAATACATTCAATAATATCAGGAAACCGATACAATAATGAAGCGGAAAGTGAATTTATAAAACGATTTGGAACACAACCGCAGGAACGATCGGAGCGAAACAGTGCAATATTTTATAAAATGGATATTGTATTGGTGGCCACCTCTATTTATTGTTAACTAATGAGAGGCTCTTCTCTGAAATTCACCACTATCCACAAAAAGCAATGCCAGGCAGAATTGGTAGACACACGAGTTAACTACTCTGTTAAAAGTTTACAAATCACACTCGAAGACAATAGATTTACTTAATAAAAGTGAATCTATTGACGACAATTGTGTCAAAGAGTCAGATTTACAAGAAGGTGTGTAATCAGCAATGACTCCTAGTACAAAAATATATGACCGACTGCTGATCTCGTCTAAGGGGAAGAGAAATCCTAATTTACGATCTTCATTCAAATTATCGTATATCTCAGCCATTACTGATTTTGTGACAAAAGTGACCCCAATCCCCAATTCATTCCATTCCATTCATTCCACAAGTTGGTTGTATTTCTGTGTACGCCAAAGAAAAAGTTCCCAAATAAAACGTAGAAACAGTTGTTGATACACAGTGAGACAACATCAACAAAATTATTGTTCTGTATTACATATTGTCATGGCAACTGAAACTGAATTCCTAAATACACACGCACAACACAAAATGTCTGGTCAAGTCCGTTCCAATCGTGACGTCGCACATATATTTTTAACAACCCACACGAAAACTTCGTATTGGTTCGCTCTCTATGGTTGTTTAATTAAACTACAGGAAAAAAAAATTCTAATTCTCTCCCTGGCAGCAGGTAAATTCGCAATCGACCGACATCTCTTGGGAAGTTGCCATAACGAACTGCGATCACGGCGTTTTGAACTGTAATGAAAGGATAATAAAGCGGCAGTCTCTCATTAAAAACGTTGCAGGCTTGTTGACAAAACAATTCTTGTTTTATTCATTTAAATACTATTAAACTATTAATTTAATTAAATGAATTACTATTCATTTAAATACTATACTTATATTTATTAACTTATTTATTTATTGTAATGTAAGAGGAGACCGGTCTTCCAACAATTTAATGGTAAAGGGTCGGAACGGAAAGGTACTGACTGGTATTAGTAGAATATGGACAGAGACCACTTTCCTGATATACCCTCAGAACTTTTGAGCTACGACAGGAAATAATCAGGAAAATTTACAACAACGGTCCCCAAATAAATGACCGACGAAAGTTATATTTTCTTATTTATCAACGAAAAGATACGTAACAAAACTAAGTAAATAAATATTCGTGTACAGATAACACAACAATAAAATGACCTAATTTATTGAGAACGATCTCACAGTGGTTCAAAAAGATCTTGAGCTTTGATTTTCTACTGTTGTTGGTACTGTTAAGAATGATGTTTCTGACTGGCTCTACAACACCACTTATACTTTATTCGTTATGAAAAATTTTGTTCCGAACTCTCTTTGAGAACTCTGGCCTCTCTGAGAACTTAAATGTTTCTCATAGAATTAAAAAAGAATTTACGATAGCGTTTTATAGATTTGTGAAGTGTGCGCTGGTCTTGATCTCCCACTCAGCTCGATAACGTTTAACGACTGCGACCCATCATTATAACATTCCAGACTGATATGTACACATTATTAGTTCAGAGACGCTTATGAATAATCCCTTTTAGCGATCGTCCACATAAACGTCAAAAATATATTATCAGCTACGCTAGTCCGCTATCCGTTTGCAGTAAGATAATATAATTTAAGATATGTGTAACCACTATAAAAGAAATTTCTTTATTTATTTTTTGATTTCTATAAACAAAGGCATTGTATTCATTAAGTAATAATGAGTACGTTTTCACATACTCAATTACTATCACGTCTCACCTTTTAAAATTTATTATTTCTCCTAAAATGACATGTACAGCACGATGATGATGTTGATGAAGGATCGATAGGTTGTAACTATAGCCCATACACATTCGTAGACACTCTTGAATAACTAGCAAATTTTACTTCCATCTGAAGCAAAAAATCTGATGCTACAGCTGAGAATCTAATTAGAATTTCAGTTTTAGAACACGCTTCAAGTTAAATACAAAAAATGCAAGCACAGCGACTAGGATGCAAAACTAAAGTTAAGAAGTATGTCACCACCGTTAGTGAATTCTGAAGAAAAAGTTCAAAACTTTCAAAGTAATTACGATATAAGAATATTCGAAACGAAACCCGAATTTTGAACCTCGATGTATCTTTTTTGAACGTTTGGAGGCTGGAAGGAACACCTTGTAATTTGTAACATAAAATGAGTTAAGAGACGTTATTAATAATTGGGGGATCAAAAGACGGCCGAACATAACCAGCCTGCAATTTGCAGCGGATGTTGTAGTTTCGCAGATAAAAGGGCCCGATCATAGCCGGAAGGATATAAGAAAGGAGGTATTGGAAAAACCGTAACCATAAAAAGTTAAAAAAGAACTTACAGGCGGAGGAAACATTACCATTTAATTTTTCATTTAATTGTATGGGATTTGTTACACATACATCAATGTTGAAGGCAAGTGAAATGAATGAAAAAAAAATTGGAACAACTGAAAATAAATGCAAAAACTCTAATTTATTATTCGTTTGCTTACAATCATAATAAGATAAATCACAATTTAGGTAACTGTAAATAAACTTCACCACGTGTTTTTCTGTTATTCACCAAAAATAAATTCGGTGAAAATAAGTTCAGCGCACTTTAAATGGATTCCGCTTGCCGCCTATCTAAAGTCAACCACCTGGAGCCGTTTCAGGATTAACAACCTCCAAAGCGCTACTAGCTCAGTGGCAGCAGGGCACATAAGAATAAATGTTAAGTAAAGTAATGTTGATCGCTTTCTTGGAGGAGCGTGAATGGTACTTTGTTTCCGAAAATAATTTTGAAGACGGAAAATCCTCCGACAATATACGTATTTAACTTTTGGTTTGTAGACAAAGAGATACTTCTTTAAAATATGTACATGGGTGTTCACTTATTTTCTCAAGTATTCTAATATGAAACAATGACAGATGTATTTAATAAAAGAAATAATATACAGCCATGTGAGTAATGGTCTTGCACGAGTTAGTGCTAGTTTCCATGTAGTAATCAGCTTAGCAGACTAAAGGTTTTCATTTTCTCGCGTTGAAAGAAAATCCGTGCACGCTAGTATATCGATACATTGGTCGATGAAGATGGTAATAATGATAATGATGTTGGTAATAGTGATGTCACAATCTTATTTACAGATCAAATGCTAATAAGAATTATTATGGATTCTCTGACAAAAATAGTAGATTTCTTTCAGACATCTAAACTATTTTACATACCATATAGATGCAGTTTATACGATGATTTGCTTTAGCACAGAACCTATTCAGGTCCTTTCTGTCTTCTTTCTGTCTCTCTTTTCGCTAAATTATCTTTTAGACATAAAGGCTATTTCATTGTTAAAATTCATACAGGCAGTAATTTAGATAGAAATTCTCGGCGCATCAGTCGCAAAACCATATTTCCAAGTATCTTATTTTCAAAAAGTTGTCAAATTAAAACTGTACTGTTCCAAACTGCCGAGGTTGACCGGAGAAAACATTTACACGTTTGCCAAAAAAAATAAAGAATAACGCTCACTGACGGATTTGTTCAGAAACAATAAAGCAAATTAACGCTGAAGTTATTCCAATTGTAGCGGCGAACATATCGAGTTATACCCCGTGCCGCGCGCTCGGGCGCTGCAGCTCGCTTCGGGATGAACTTCGCTAACTTTATATCTGCAGTAAGAGGATTGATCATATCGTGATACGATGCAATCAGATAAATAAAGTATGTTCAATTAAGAAGAATGAAAGACAATGATACCAATGATACCATACTTCACGTTATTCAAGAAAACTACGCGTATGTATATCACAATGTAAAACAATTCAACGTTTTTAAATTTCAATCATATTAATAATAACAATACTTTTATCCTTTTTTAACCATTCATTTTTCACAGTGTACGGAGAGAAAAAAACCGGTAAGTGTAGTAAAAACTCTTGAGCAATTTATTAAATAAAAAATGTAAATAATTATATAAGGAAAATTCTTCAACAGTATGATTTTGGCGTGAGGATGAACAAACGCCAGAACTTTGTTCGTTTGTGTCAATGTCAGGTCATTCTCACCTGCTCGTAATTCCCTTTTTGTAGACTTCAATGTTAAAACAGACTATAAAAAGACTGGCAGAGGTCGATCATACCCGAGCTTTCGTATCATTGATGTAATACTTTATAGTGTCATAAATTTTTGTACGTACCTTTGGTTCAATTGTTTTCTGTTATTTATTCCAAGGCACGGGCGTTCATTGAGCTTGGAATATTATTATAGACAAACGTAGCTACTTATGAATAATTTATTGCTTTTGTGAAATCAAAAGTTCAAAAATGTTTGTTTCTGACCGCTCCTAATTCTTGCAGTTTTTAGCTCATCCAGAACCTACGACATAGTTCATTAGAGCTGTTTTTGAAAACGTACATAGTAGCTTCGGAAATTTATGGAGATTTAAAGGTAAGAATATAATGCCTTCATATCTTCGGGGTTCTCTAAAAGCTAGTAGGTCCGAAACCAGTTCAAACCGGTGCAATCGAAGGGAACTCATAACAATCTATCTCGGGTAACATGAGTAAGGTCAAATTTAAAAATATACATATTGTATTAAAGTGGATTTATACATACGTTCGTACACGGATCCAGGCGAAAAGATTATACATATATCGGTTCAGTTCAAACTCAATACGCTAAAAAGGCATTTTCAGTAAAATGAAAACACACAATGAGCGGTCTCATTATAGTGCCGTTTAATTACTTAATCTAGCGTGTCGCATGCACGCCAAATTGGATTTTATTACCACGGCCATAAAACACAATTACGGCCGATACGTGTCAGGAACCCATTTGTATCTTCGCGGATACCTCGTATATCATGGCGCCCTAGAAATATCGCGTTTGACAACGCTAATTATTCCGGTCCATTAGTGAATAACGTCTTAGTGTCTCGGATTGTAACAAGTTTTTATGGTTGTACGAGTAACAGGGTAACGTTGCACATCATGAACCCACAGTTGGGCAAACTTGTCCTTAGACCGTAGACGTAGAACATTCACAGCGTTTCCAATGCTTTTTATTATCAGATCTGATATGAATACATAAAGACCTTCACGAAGCGAAACAGCGCACACGTGCTAATTACGACCGATCTACGGGGTCGCCGAATTTATTCATGCTAGTTTGTAACATTATATTATTAAATACTCATCGTTTAATGATATTTTAATTACATTGGTTGGTGTTATTTAAATTTATTCAGACATTTGAACTTGCTTTATTATATGGATATGCTTGCTGTATGTACATACCCTATATGTATATATAATATACAAGTATATGCATATATAATATATATACAAATAGGGTCTCAAATTGTAAAGTAAGCTAATTTTATATCAATCAAAAGAATTGCAAATTAAATATGAATTCTTTAGACCGTCCTAAAATATTAGCTTCTTAAAACAGGATATAGGAACACCCAATATTATTCCACGTAAAAATGAAGCAATCCATTTTGTACCCCATTCAATCACTGCACACATTTATATAGACTTCCAAAACATGTTCATATCATTAACATAGAGGGCGGGAAAACCTGCAAACAAAGCTTCCTTATCCTTTACAAGTTAACAATATCCCAGTAACCTTTGCTGTAGACTGAAAAAAAAACAAGAGCGTATCAAAGCAATATTAAATCTGGGCGAGTCCTTCAGCTCTTGAACACGAAACTTTATAAGCAATGTTTGGTGAAAATCAAGCGCGCGCACAGAGTAATTACGCAGCGCTCTGGATATGATATTAACGAAGTTCCCCGTGCGCCGAACATGAAAGCTCTGTTGGGTTCGGCAGCTTCGCATCGCTTGCACGAGTTTCAGCTCGGTAACGACTACCACTACTTTAATCCACGTAGTGTGTTAAGCGTTCAAATTAGTTGATGTTAAGTCTCGTGAATTATTCATGAAGCTCCGTGTCGTTAGCCAATGTTATCGAGAAGGTACTTTTGAGCAAAAATTAGGTTCAATGAAATTTGTGGCTGATGTTTTTTTTATGGAAGACAACTTATAAAGCCAGATTAATTCAACAATCAACGACACCGCCTCTTATGTCACCATGTCACAATAAATTTTATTATCATCCAAAAAGTGATGTACGAAAGCTTACGGAAGACTTATTTATGTATGTGTGATACGCACACATACATAAACACGTGCATTATTACTAAGCTGGTTACGATACCAAGCCAGCGAAACGTGTGTCCAACAGGATCTAGGCTAGCGTTAACTTAATGCTCCGCTGCCTTGTTATAGTTCCTACGCGTCACACTTAACGAATATTAGAAATAGACGAGCGAGATAAAAAAAAACAACATCACGCCTGTAATCCCCGAAGGGGTAGGCAGAGGAGTGTAGTAGTCCCACATTTCACCAGTTACGTTTAAGTCCCATGAAATAGATGGTGAGCCTATTGCCATATACCGGGCACAATTCCGGACTCCGAGTCACTACTAGAAATTCTAACTTAGAAAGATCTAATAGCACCCGACCGGGATTTGAGCCCAGGATCTCCCGATCGGCAATCACGCTTGCAACCACTTGACCAACGAGACAGTCAAGACGAGCGAGATATTCCCCTTAACGTTAATATTGAACAAAGAAATAATTCTCCACGTAAAAGCTGTAGGAAAACAATTATTGCTATTCGTATACGCAGGGGATAACAGGAAACAGGATGTTATAATTGGACGGACTATCTACTTGAAACATAAAATATTATTTGATAAGATATTAGAAACTATTGTGGAAGTGTATCTATAAGGAAACGAGAAATGGACAAAGAATTATGGAAAATAGAAGACATACAATGCAAAAGCGTGAGGATATAAATTGAATATATACCTGTCACTGTGAAAGCTCGAAGCTCCGAATATCCTGAGATATAATTTTTAATATTGTTAATATAACCTTATATCAGGTCCCTTACAGGGTAGGAGGGGGCATCGACTGTCAAATGGGTGTGTCTTTACAGACCTGACGATCCGTGTGTGCCTTAAGACACTGCGCTTCAAACATTCACAGAGACATATATAAGATATTCTTATTACATAATATTCTAGCTGCTACATTTTAAATCTCGTTAGCGCTTCACGGTTACCGAATATAAAGGTCGTCACAGACGAGGCTGTCTGTATGATATAGTGAGGTATATTACGATGTATTACAATATATGTATTTTCTATAGTAATGCACGAGTAAAACGCATGTCGTTATAATATATCCCTTCCGCACGTCACCAAAATATGCTAACTGATATAGCAAGATATAGCTATTGTATAGCATTGTATCTTTACATATATTATAGCTCCATCTCTGTAGACTTTAACAGACATGAACGAAGAACTAAAATGTTACATAGCATAATACGAACGATTAGAAAGGTTATTTAGAAACAAATTTAAATATTTAACATAACAGGTATCTGTATTATTTATTTGTAATTTAAAAGAATTGTAAACAGGAAGAGAATGCTTTTAGCATTAAGTCCGGGTTTATATAACTGTACTATATTCACATATGAACTACATATATATGTATATGTAAATAGCAAATATCTACTGAACTGACTTGCACAAACAATACTATTCCCGCAGTCCTATTCGTGTAAGATTGCAGATGACATATACGGCAACGCCCATTCGTAACTACTGTCTTCTCATCAGTAATTCTCTTCACAAACAAATATCCGATTACTGCACACTACCGAACGCGATATGAGAGTGTGCGAGAAACAAAACAAAAAACGATCGAACAGCGCATACGAATACATTTGCACTAGCGACTGACAAGACGTATTCGTATACTACATCCGTGTAGAGAAGGAAACGGAAAGAAATAGAACTGGACAGATTATCTACTTTCAGTATACCTATAAACTTGGTTCCATAGTCTGCAGTCTGCACGGTATACGACTACCAAGCAACGAGTGCGCAAATCTCATAAACACGGGAATGAATGACGAAATGGCATTGCAAAACGACTGTTAGATAAAATAACAGATAGTACCGTGATGACGTCACTTGCACCAGCGCACGCAATACGACTATTGTCATTATTCACGTAGGAAAGTTAACAGGCAATAAAACACTGTTAATGTTATATATTATGAAACATTGATACATTGTTATTAGGTTTCATTTCGTTATTTTATATTACTCATATATTAGCAGTTTTCAGATCTAAAACGAGATAGATATTTGGCTCTCTCTGCCTACTACATATAAAACCTAGTATAATGATACACAACAACAATAACAAAAAAACTTATACTGACAAAAAATGAATTTTGATACAGTAAGCAAAAATATTATAAATCTCTTTCTTAATAACAATATTAATAGTAAGTGCAAACTATTACCTACATTTCCATATCAGCTTAGAACAATTTTACTTTGTTTCATATTATTTTATTAGGATCGCACATAGCTTATCCTCTCGCAGTGCAACACGCGAAATCTTCGCTCTCAGTTCACGGTCGCTGTTAATTCGCAGAGCGCTGAAAAGTGAGAGTGATCCAGAAATAGATGGATGTGAACCGGTGAATTTGTGGACGCGAATAGACTCACTCTTACTCTTACTGTTATTCTACTCTTGCGTATTTCTGGACCGGAGCTCGATGAACGTTTGAAAATAGAATGAAAGAATTGTTACTGTTTATGTGTATTGCGTCGAGAAAAAGCTTACTGCCTCGTTGGTCGAGTAGTTGCTAGTGCGAATGTCGATCTGGAGGTCCTCGGTTCAAATCCCAGGTCTGATACTATTGAATTTTTCTAATTTAGAATTTCCAGTGGTGACTCGGAGTCTGGGTCAGTGCCCGGTGTATGGCAATAGGCTCAACACCTATTCCATTAGGGGACTCACACATAACTGGTGAAAAGTGGGAGTGTACTACATTCCTCTGCCCTACCTCTTCGGGGATTACAGGCGTGGTGTTACGTAAAAAGCATTGAGTCAAACAGTCAACTGCAAACATACTGCTACTGTTATATAAAAGAAGCCTTAACCTTTTATTATTTTATAAGAGTTGTGTATGAACCTACTAATGATTTGATATTATCAATGATAATAGATATAATTTAAAGTTTTTGGATAACTCATAGCAAACGGTTATCTTATCCTAGACTAGACAGAGCCTGTTTAATGAAAAGAAGTCCATTGATAAACTATACAATACTTCCATCATCCATCATCAGCCTATCTCATTCCACTGCTGGACATAGGCCTCCCCCAATGAGGGCCATCGCGCCCTGTCCTCAATACAATGCAATACTTAATTTATACATAATACTTTTAAACATTTTTGGTAGCTGTTAGAATATTTCGAATATATACATATATCCTGAACATAAATAAAGACGGATATTTCCAAGGGGGAGATTGGACGTCCTTTTTGAAACTAATATTGAAGATTGCCACCCCGTATGAATTAAGCGTCTGGAAAGTTACCAATGTGTTGTCAGTACACACCAATTACAAAGCCGTTTTAGAAACCCACCCCTCGAAAACACCGATAATGTAACTCCCATGGAATATCTAAAAACGAGTTCCTACACATGATAAACATATACGTTCATTGTTATAATACATACATATGGTATAATATAAACTAGGGACATACCACCACAAAGATTCCGCAGTTACAAGCTATACCGGTATCGGTTTCGGTCTCGATATCGGTATTTCGGTTTAGGGTCAAACGTGTGGTCGTACCAGCTTATCGCAGTATGTCAATTATGCGTGTGCCTTTGTGCCTTACCTGTAGTATGTATTGGGAATTCTCAATAACGTCTGGGAAATGCTTACGTACGTATGTTTATTTAATAGTATCGGAGACGTAAATCCTTAAAATTAAGATTGAAAAAAAAAATATAATATCACTTGCTGTCACGGCAAAGGAAAACTCCATGAGGAAATCTGCAAAATTGTGAGTTAATAAAAATTGTTCACTAAGGCGTGTGATGTCTGCCAACCTGCACTTGGTCAGCCTGACAAATTAAACAACTTCTTGTCTCCATACTATAGATTCTCAGTCATGCTGTTTGTGACATATAGAATTGCATATTGGGAATACCGAATAGCTTGGAATAGAATAATAATAATATAAATAATTTAGAGGTACATCCAGAAAAATAAGGCCCGCATATTGCCTCAAGTCAATTGAAAGTAGTAGCTAAATGAACATACGGCATTATATGTATTAATATTTCGCTGTATTATTATGTATTATAAACTATGTTGGGAAATATTTCGTACGAAACAAACCGAACTGCGCGCCTTTTTTAATACCTTGCAAAAAATCTTTGACAAGTCGAGGCGTTTTAATTAATTTAGCGAGCGACGCGCGAAACTCAACTCTAAACTTCCCCTCAACCGTTCAGTTCTCCAAGTCCCAGACGAATTTTCGTACTTCCACTTACAGCACTCCACTAACTACCGCGTGACGGGAACGGGGTTCGGATCATTAGTGAACGATTTTTTTCCTTAATTTTCAAATATTCTCGCAAACGTGAGCTGCACCAAGCGATAGATTTCGAAATCGGAAATAGAAATGATATTACGAGTATATTCCGAAGTGTTATCGGGCAGACAAGAGCATAGCGAGTTTTGTCAGTTTTAGAATTCGTGCACAAACGACATTTTCACTGCTCGATGTCGAACATTTCGATTAAATTCCTTATGAATTTCGACCGCGTTCTCGGATGGAACTATGATCATTGAGTACGTGTTCCGATTTATTTTTTAAATATTCGCGCGCGAATGCCGGCTGTCGGGCGAGCGGCTGGCACTAATGAGCCCCAGATGCATCTCGCTATTGCCGCTTGCGACATTCCAGTCCTGCGTTCCGTCGGACCCGCCGGTGATTTTTATCTGCGAACATTCTGCGCTGTATATTTCTTTGAATTCATTCATCACGTTCCCGCTGTTCGCCGGTCTGTCGCTGTGCGTTTCGTTCGTTGGCTCTTCGACGAATTTTCGGTACTCCCTCGTAACAAATGTAACTTTCTTTTAAATTGTATTTCATACGATCACAATGCGAACTATTATCTTTTCTTTTCACCGATCTGTCACAGTGAGAGGGATAAAGTCTGTAGTAGTAGTAGAAGTGTAAATTAATATGAAAAGTAAATTTGTCTGCATGTTTTTTGGGTTTCATGTAAAAATCGTTGGACTGAACTGGTTGTTTAGAGTTCCTCTATCCTGTATATTTTTTAGGAGCACATGCCACCTCGAAGCCTATCTATTTCTAACTCTCCATCAATCCGTGGTACCCATCCCATGTTAAGTGCTGACCTAAATGCCTATAATTTATCCATAGTCATAAAATGTTTTCTTATTAAACCTCTACACTCTTTGTTCACGCAACTCCATATTAAATGCCAGCGAAACGATTAAGACAACTTGTGAATTGTGTAATGAGGTTTAATATTTGGAATTTGGGGCAAATAAATACTGCGCTAATACACGTACAAAAGTTTTATACAGTTCGGACACAGATTTAGGGCTCAAAGGTTCACTTGCTTATTTGATGCCCCGAAATACACCAACTTTTCCAACTTTATGTAAACAATGTTAACGGTCGACTGGAAGCTAACATTAAGCCAACATATTACATTTCACCAAGAACGTTTCAATTATTTTATGTTGTGCTACGGTAAGGCGATATCGTATGGGGTTGGGAGAAACATATTCGAGACGCTAATGACCAGATCACTTCTCGTGTCAGACGCAAAAATCAAGATGATCATATTTCAAAACCTTTGCCTGTTTTAATGGATATAGTTATAGAGATATTCATGAACGAATCTGTTTTTACAAATAAAGAAAAAACCTAACATCATGCCTGTAATCCTCGAAGGTTTATCTGTGTTTATCTAACGTTAATCTATTCATTAAACCCCATGTGTGCATCATAGGTATGTAGTAACCGTGTATTCAAAATTATATTCGTGACATCCGAACCCAATTATTACCAAACAATCCAGGTAGCCTAATAACTAACTAATAACAATTAAACTAACCAACACTAATAAGCCATGCGCTGATCCAATACACGTCGAGCGTCCATGGAAATTGCTACATATGACTGGTGGTTTGTTTTTTACGATTATTTTCACACAAAAAGGTATATTTTCAATGCGCACACGATCCTCCACTCAAGTTTCGCCCGTAGCTATTTCCGACGCAAAGCAAGTGTTTGCATTGTCCAGACTGCTCACACTCAATCTTCACGAGAATTTCAAAACACTAGAGTGAAACAAAAAACTAACTAAAACGCCAAATACATTTTAAACGTTTACTTAACGATAAAAGCGCGTGTACACGCACGTACACATACACACACACGCTAAAAGATATGGTAATTTTTCATACAAGATAAAACGTAGTCAGAGCACTTAGTCGTTACTTAGATAACCATCTAAAAGATTGAAAAGGCAATTTGTGCGTAGGTAATAAATTGAATTTTGCTATACATAAGTACATAAGGGCAGACGAGTCAGGGACCTATGTGAAGGTGAGTGGTTCTGCTGTCTGTAGTACAGGTCTTGAACAACCTTTATCATAATAATTGGATATATTCTTTAATTTTATTGCATGTAAAATATTTAATGCTGACAATCAATAGCACAATGTCACGGACAATGTAAATTTATATATCAAACGCATATATTATTTCAATATTTGTTCAAATAATTGTACGTTCTGTGAATTTTTGAAACCATTTGAGCCAGCGAGCATTTTCTTCCCATTTTTAATTTATCGCATAATAAAATATTCTATGAGAAGATGGCCGTTCAACAGGATGACGATAGGTGGTGTCCTTCTTGCAAATACATGCAGTCTAAATAGTTACCTAAGGACTCCATTTTAACCTTCGGAGGAAATTAGTAGGTTTTCTCTGGTACCAATGTAACTCCATGTTACCTAATGTTACCGTGACTGTGTTTATACACATCAATTAGACTCATGCCTGTCCTCCGAGATTGGGTTTGCTCGCCCGTTTTAATCGTACACGTTAAATATTTTGAAGATCTTTCTTTGGGAATTTTCCCGGAGCACTATGACATGTGGTAAGTACTTCAAGAAAGGCCCCAAAAGAACCCACCGTCGCCTAGAAGAAAAAAAAAATGCTTTGACGGCTTTGAAGGAGAACCTTTAAAGCCGTCAAAGCATTGTTTTTTTCTTCTAGGCGACGATGACCGCTTACCAACACGTGACTCACATGCCTATTTCGCAACCAAGTGAAAGAGATTCGATTCTATTTAATACGAGAAATATAGCGGAACCCATAAATTCCATGTTTTTTAACTTACTCAAAACTCGGCTATCAGTAACCACCATCAGTATAGAAAGTGTGTGAAACTCGAACTAAAACAATGTCGAAGGTGTTAAAGTTAAAGAATTAACGAACGTTTAAGTAATAAAGTTCGTTTTATTGCGTACTTTTTATAAAGCTCTGTGTACGTATCACAGATATGAATCTTGTTGAATATGAAAATTGTTTTTATTTCATTGTAAAGTGTTAGCAGGTTTACGATCGTCAGTTTTTGTTATAACTTGAAAATGCGTACACACGAAATAACTATGGTAAACTTGTTAAATATCGCACACTAGTCTGTCAAATGTTAAAAAGGACATTCCGTCCAATGTCAAATAGGAATCGTGGTCGGTCTGGTAATGGTAATAATATTGGTTGCAATGTTTATGTTCTCCGGAGGGTGAGTTTCAAAATTTATGTAGATATATGAGCAATAGCTTTACAACCTATTCCATGGGACTTAAACGAAACTAATGAAACGTGAGAGTGTACTACACTCTATGCCTACCCCTTCGGTGATGTTGGGTTATTACTTTTATTTATAACAGACTATGACACGCTGTTACCGTAGAGGGTTAAATTGTGCAAATATATTCGCTTTAAAATTGTATTTTTGAACGAATATGATATCCTAATGACTGCGCAGTAGTATTTCCATATTATGTGAGATATAAGCTCATTGAATATAAATTACTGTTTATTTAGATACTAATTAGTATATTATTATCTAAATAATGAATCCATCTAATAAAGTTTTTGCTCATAAGCGTGTAAAACATTATAAGATATATTTTACGTACCTGGCAACAGGGTAACATTATTATAAAGCTAAGTACACCCAAATAATTTTATCGGCATCTGGTCTCTTACAGCCGCAGCAAACTTTCAAATAGAAAAACACGGTAAAAAGAAATTAAAGACAGTTGCCATGCCAATGGCTGTTTAAAGGATAACATTATTTTAAGACTGCCCCATGCTTAATAAGAAAAAGAATGGGTCTAGATTTAAACGAGCAATCGATTTAAGTTAAAGTCACACTGTACTAGTGAACCACTGGTATTTTCAATGCGCGTCAAAGTTCTATTGAGTTTTACGAACTGACCTATAGAAACATACAAGCAAAACTGTGCGCCGTAGCGCCGATAGTTGAAGCGCACTTTTGAACCCATTAAAACCTAATCGATATAGAAGTTACTGGATTACCAAACATTTTCACTAATCGCTAGTCAAACGGCCGAGAGTATCGAGAACTTTCCGGAAGCTTCTCGAACTCGCACACTAGCACAGCAGAAAGGGTCTAGAGATTGAACGGAAATTCCAATCAAAATGTAAATTATAGTCGACACACTGTTTTACATGCATTTTATCGTCTAGTTTTTCAGTGGCTAGTTCGTAACGAGTTTACTTTATTGTTATTTCTGTTCTATAATAACAGTAACCGAATAAATTAACATTGCGCTGTATTTTATTTCAAAACTTCAAATGATTTCTACATACGATAGCAAAATAAAAATGATTATGGCTAAACAAAAACATACTCATAATATCATATAGTACATTCGATTTTAGACATTGTTTCTAGTAGACAAGTAGCTAGAGAAAAATAAATAATAAACGATTTAGAGGCAACTCGCACCAGACTGCTCCAGTGGCACCATTTACCATATAATTTTACGTTCTAAGAACGCTTACCATGTTGCAGGACACCGTGATATTCGTGACAAGTAGCTGTTGGTGGTCACCGAATTGATTATTTATTGTGGTATAATTATAAGTATCTCAAATCCTTCGTAACCTTTTTTTTATTTTTAATTGAAGTATCAAATGACATTTATGTAATTAGGTATAATCTAAAACATAAGACAACATCTGATCTTAAGCGGAACGAAATATTTTGAACAACATCGGAACAAACGAATTCTTTCGCCGCAATGGTACGTGTGATATGAACAATGGGTGTACGGATTATATGTAAATATGACGATTCCGTACACAGCTAGCGAGACACCCGATAGCTGATCGTGTCTCGGGACGTTTATTTGTCGAATGCGTTCACTGAATGTTTAGTCGGATATTAAATCGTTGACCACACGCTCGACAAAAAAGGGAATTGCCCTTTTTTATTACATCATCTCGCCAGGTCTCTTACGTGGTAGACAGATAGCTCCTAATGCCAAAGATATCTATGCTATAGCTTTACAGACCTAACGTGTCTCTTGCACATTCATCACTCTTTTCATACATTTACATCATTCGGAAACATTCATCTGTCATTTAGTAGTTGCTCTACAAGCTAACCTATCTTGTGGTCAAGATAGGTTAGCTCTAATCTAAAAGCGGAAGATGACAAAGTTTACTGCAGGGGTAACACGAAGACGACTTACACTTAGATGACTTAGCTACGCCCTTTCAAACAAAACGATAACGGTAGCATTAGACAAATCAGTCATCAACTTTACGGGCGACAAACGATATAGGTTATAGACACACAAACACAATACAAGTATCACATTAGCCAGCACGGTCGTAGACTTACGGCCGAGTACCTCATATGTTTTGCCCGTAATGCGCGCCGAGCGTAACTATTGCCTTCCTCTTCATTACCATAACGCATACAACCCAGTACGAACAGCCGTGCATCCGTCCCATGCACACGTACGCCGTTAGAGCGAGACGACGCGAACGTAATCTGCATCGAACAAATGACGCGAACATAATTCATCAACAGTCACAACGCAATAAATCTTTTCATGTAATATCAGCACATTATCCGTGGAATTTATATAGACCTACTGGTGTGCGGGGATAGTGTGATGAAGTGGAACGGTCGACCACAACATAACATGTCAATACATAGTTACACATACATAAATACAAGAGGACATACAAGCAAGACTTTCTTTTATATAGAGGCTTTTAGCACAAACCGTAAAAACATTTCCGTGAGAATCAACAATCTGAACTTTGTCTTTCTATATCAACCATCTGAACAAGTGAAGGTCCAGTAGGAGAAAACAAAAGACATACGACACAGGTACACACCCAGCACGCCGTCAGCCGCCGCCGATCAGACGACATCACGTATAAATAGCCGTTCTCATTACCCAATTAACGGCAGCCGATTTTCACGACAGTGCCAATGTTATGCCTTATAATAGTTTCGATCCTAATTAATATCCATCACCTATTGATAATAACATATGTATAAGCGTCGTCTGAATGAGTAACGTGCAATTTAAAATTAGATCTTTTTAAAAACAATACCATTTATTATTTTAACTGTTACAGATTATTATTATCAATCGTATATTATCATTATACCTTTCACTTTAAATTTTTATTATCGGAAGAACGTTGGTTGCACTCACCGGTCATCTTCATCATCATTTCGTCATCCAAGCAGCCTACTAACATGAATGCGGTATATTGCGACCTGTCCACAAGTATATAACTTTTGCATACTTAGACAAGTCTATTGCTCCCATGATAATGACTTGATTAGTTGGCTCGGGAATTTTAGGTTCAATTCCCACAGGGCGCAAGCCAATGCGAAAATCACGAATGCTTACTCGTGCTTTAATCTGGATGTAAAATTATCTTTGAGTGTGTTACAACACACCTCTTACTTACAACTACATACTACTACAAGTTCCAAAGTAACCGATGTACGGGATCGCAGTGCGGAGTCTCACTATCGGTCGTTGGCAGCTGGAGCGACGACGGCTAGCGATGTACTACGTTAACGGCACGCTACTATACCACCGCGGGCGACGCTCGTCACGCGACGCGCGGTCGACGTACGTACGGGCGCCGCGCGATGTGAATTGGACACACTTTCTACTGGACAAGCAGTGATAGCCTAGTGGTTAAGAATTCAGCCTCTCACTCCGGAGGTCCTGGGTTCAAATCCATGGCGCGCACCT